>KN550776.1:0-14329 GCA_000797555.1 Oesophagostomum dentatum | reverse complement strand
ACCACATTTCTCCAGCTTTCCTTTTTAACCGTCCTGTAGGCCTGGTCAAAAAAGGGGGTGGTCATAAACAGCATCCTGTGTGATCTGAGACTGACTCCTGAAGAAAAACGAGGTTTTAACGTAAATTCTTCTGCAGTCTTTCCACACGTGCATGGATAAACGCTTTCACAGTACAAACTGAGTAACATTTCTTATCGTGAGTGCTGCCTTTAAGACAGGACCTAATAGCGTTTTAGCAAAGTGGCTTGGCTGATCCTACGTAGCTGATCTTTCCTCTTGGTTTCAAAGAAATCTTCTAATTTTGTCATCATATCGATCCACGTGCAAACTACGAGCAGTATGCATATTGATCAGGTACTTATGCTTTCTATGACACGCTCATGCAGACTTTCACGACTATGCTGTGATCAAATGTATCACCCGAGCATGATCAGAAACTATATTCATGCTGTCCCAGCAGCAGCAGATTTTCCACCCTGCGCTTCACTTTCGAAACCACTCGCGCCGCGAGGCTGCCCTTTAAACGGGAGGTTGTGTTCGGTAAACAAACAACAACTATACGACCAGATGTATAGTTCAACATGCGCTTCCTTGGAGGATGATGAAGTCGCAAAAGTTTATAAAACTGATTACCTTTTCTTCACACTAATGCAGTAGACCCAAAACAGCGATAAAATAATGACCGTTTCCATGGCGACGCAGAAGTAACTGACTATAGAAAATTCTACTGTAGTATCCTTGCTAGGCCCTGCACAGTAGAATATTCTCTCATCCAGACGATACTTTAGTAGAGAATAGTATGCTAATGCGAAGGCGGACACAACCTGAAAATAGGTCACTTTTTAAACACTAGTCGCCACCTATATGTCATATATGCTATGCATACTAATGTGAAGTACGTACGTAAAAACTTGTACAAAGAAATATTTGATTGACAGGCAAAACTGTAAACACTGCATAAAATTCTTACAGACAAAGCGGCCAATGCCCATCCAGGTGAGGAGGAGCTGGATTCGTAAGTATTTAAGTTTTTCAAAGCCAGGGCCCTTTCGGCTACCATAGATAGATGGATGGTTATATGCAGATTTGTACAAGCCATGGATGGAAGCCGCGTCAAATAGCAAAGTCTTGCAGATACCAAAATTTTACAAGGGTTTGAGACAGTGTAGATTCTGAATAGATGGTTTACCTAAAATATGTACTGAAAGGTCTAATTTATCTTCTTATTTAGCTGCTACAGGAAGACTCCATATTGCACCTGTATCCAAGAGACAATAACCGAGTGGGCGACGTTGGCTGTGATTATCATCCACATCAAGATCTAAATAAAGAGTGAATAAAATCGCAACTTATTAGATCTGCAAAAGTCTTTGGACACTAGGAGCACTTGTCTTATTCTAAAAATATGGATTTTTCCAGTTTTATTTTAGATCGATATACGTATAGTGAAGCCTTGGTGTTGCTACTCAGCAGTGCGCATCCGCTCTCAGAGGCACTGCTAGATTCCAAATTAAAGAATTTTCTTGCGAATAAAAGCTGGGGAAAAACAAAATTTTCGACTTTTGAAATTATGCCTTAGTACTTGTGCGCTAGTATGAAATGGTTGCACAAAATGGCGTTCGGCGTAAAAATACTACTCAGATAAAAAAATATTTTCCGCCGATATCATATCGCTTTATTCGAAAGCGAAAAAAAAGTCCGATACATCTTTGCCCCTGCAAATGTCGCTTTTAATTTAAAGATTTCAACGTTCGTGCGTGCTCTATTAGACTTCAATAATAACAGCTCAAGAAGTTGGAAATAGGAAACTAACTGAACTGTTGACCTAGCTCTACTAGGACTTACCCGAAAATTTCTGTGAAGAAATATTTTGTTCCTCCAGCGCTTCAGAAAAAGCACATTTGCTATCACTGAACAAATACAGAAAAAGAGTTGAACAAAAAGAATGATGCGGTGAGGAATATGCTTCATGAATTCTGCCGCTTCGGAACAGGTAAGTGTCATCTCACTAAAGCAAAATTCCTCATTAAAGCGGAACTTATTCTAAATGCCTTCCTGGAGAAGTAGCGACGTCAGAAAAAACGATAGCAATACAATATATTTAAGGAGAGGAAATAATATTCAATGACACTACTACATAGCTTCTAAAAAAGAATTGCCTTTGTTTCGTAGTTCAAAAGGGTCAAACGGTACTGCCTGTTATACTTCGGAAAGGAATTACAGCAAAGCGCGCCAAGTTTTTGCTTCGCTCTTCTGTTTTGTTCCAGAATATTTTATCGGCGTCTAGAAAATTACTGGTCGTTTTATCTTAAAGGCCAACCCTCTAACATCTTCGCAGAAAGTCAGAGATACGTTCAGCTTACTATGGTTCGTTACTAGAACGATATACTAAAAGGTCGTGTTAAGCTTAATCCGCTCTAATGGTATCGTATCCATTATAGCAAAAATGCCATGGCGACTTAAGTATTAACGTTGTAAATAAGGCGATAAGATGGATACGAAATCTATGATTACCTTAAAATGAACAATCGAGGAGCCTATGGATTCAAACGTACTCATGCAATAGCTTACAGACCTTTAGGTCAGAAGATGAGCAGGATGCATAAAGGCGTCGTTTTCGTACCTTTAAAATAAGACTTTTGTTTCGAAGAATGCTGTTCCCATATACAATATATTCTCTGAAATCAGCACTAAATTTTCTATACGTCTTGGTTGTTTCCAAATGTGCGTACCAGTATTCACAGACTACAAATGAAAAAATAAATAAATCCTGGTTAGTTTCCCCCTAAGTCAGGGGTGGAATTGAAAGTGAAAATACTGCAGCCGTTTTTGCCTTGTAGACATTTTCACCCCAAATTTTCGTTGGATCACCTTAATGTACTTTTTATAACTTTATGGCTTATGTAGTCGCTGCTATCAGTAGTCAAGCTGTGATATAGTCCCAGAAATCGGTAGTGTAGAAGTCCTTTCCTGGACAGTTTTAGTGCTCAAACCAGGCAGTCAATCTCCGATCAATTCATTTAGTAAAGTACCAAATTGGTTCTCGCCATCGTAGATTCTAATTTGACGTTCAAGCCGTGGACAGGATTGCCAACCAAGAAAAAAGGAATTGGGAAATTCAACAGAAAAGATGCTCCACGCCTTCTGCTACTGTGCCGGTTGTCATTAGCATGCATCCTTGAGAGTGAGACTTTTGGGATCCGCGTCACCTCAGAGCTCACATATAGGTATTTACAGTGAACAACCAAGGATTCTCAAAAACGACTTAAAGGCAGCACTCACGGAAAAAAACTTTCTTTTCTGAACTTCCCAGAATCTCAAATGTGCGTTCAAATCGCTACATTTGCTGGGGGAGGGGGGGGACCCAACTCTAAAGCTCAGCTTCTTCGGAGTAATCTCTCAACAAGTTATGAACGATTGCGCCTACCCCGAATGATCCCACCCAGTGATGTTCCAGTTGCGATATTCCACTGCGGCATGGTAGGACTGCTAAATATAAAACAGATTAGACTTGACCACTGACACGTCGTACAATAGAATCCTGGTTTATGATAGGAAACTGTTGCTGTTAGTCCTTTTATTTACAATCTGGCACTTTTCGCACGTATTTACTAATATTTGGTGATTTTAATGAAATTCTGTAGGAAATGGGTACCTCTAAAAGTAAATATTCTTTCCCATAAGATGGATTGAGGCGCCGCTTGCCCTATCAGCTGATAATCATTCACCTCTGCACCTGCTAAAGAAAGTAAGTTTCCTTAAGATAAATTAGAGCTTGTTCTACATTTAATTTAAGTAAATTCTCTTTTATACTTTCGTCATGAACAGTTCCGGCCCCGCTTTTTTACTTCTTTACTCTAACGGTCCCGTTCCCGATGTAGCCTATAATGTATATATTTGTAAGAGTAATTGTTCTATATAACGGTGCGCGAAGTTAGGTTCCAATGCAGCTGTCCCTCGAACGGCATCTCATCATTTTACAACTCCGCTCTCGTATGAAATAAGTCACCTTGTTTGTGGTTGAAAACTTCTTTCAACTTCAATCAAAGTTAAATGCGTGTTTTTGTTAGTGTGCTTCGTTCCATGTTTTATATATACAATAAACAGTATCAGTTAGAAGGTGCTAGTACTTTGAAAGTTCCTTAGACTTTTTGTTTGTTTTGACTGCGTTGATTTTATATATGACAAAAGATTAAAATATTTTAAGGGTAATTTTGTAAAGCATTACCGCTCTGTAGAAATATCTCAGTAATTAGTACATACCGCTTCGGGCAGAAGAAACATGGAAATAACCTACTCAGACAATTTCACCGGGTCAGCCGATCACAATTGGATTGCCGCCGGATTGCCTCCTTAAGGGGCGTGGGCTCGTACAGCTACTGGGTTGTCGGGCAGGTCGGTATTAGGTAACGGGCCGCCCGGTATTGGGTGATCGGCTAGTCCGGCAATGCTCTGGGAGAATCAAATTTCTGTTTTAACCCGTTTTAACACGAAACTAACTTGCCTGGGCCATTGCCGGACTGGCCGATTACCTAGTACCTGTATGAGCCAACGCTACTTACGGGAGCCGTCCGACAGCAGTCCAAGTGTGACCGGCCGGTCCGGTCCGGTGAAATTGTCTGAGTACTTCCGTATTTGCATGTTTGTGCTGTCAGATTTTTGAAGACGCACCGGTTCCCTAATACATAATGACGTCCGCTCTATTTATCACGAAAAACAAAGAAAATAAAGACTTTATTTTTGATTCCAAGCATAGTTTGAAAAATAGACATTGCCCTCTCTAGGAACTTTTGATGATATTCGTGCCAAATCTTCACTCCTTGTCTGCCTGTAGCGTTCTAAGGTCCTCCATAAAAGAAATGGCGAAAAAGCGGTGTAGACGGGGATAATCTAAAAATCGAAGTATTTACTATAGCATGTTTGACGTACTTATACATAGATTTTTTTACTCTTACATAGACTGCCGAGAGATAGGCTCTTGATGATGCTTCGGTGATGAGAACCTTTTGAAGCAATGGTGAGATAGCATTTGCGATCATGAAGCTTGAAAACACGATAAAGTGAAAAACTACTACTGGAATAAGAAGTCGTAGACCTGCTACACATTCCTTTGCTTGATATTTGCGCTTCATTATGTAACCACTGCTAAAAGTTGTGTTAGTTGTATTATACTGCATAGTATTAGTGCATTACTGCCGAAAATTTCGTTTTCTGCGTTGGCGCAGGAAGCGAAGTTTTGGTACTTCTCAAACTAGTTTTAAAGCATATCGATCAAAGCAGAGCGTTAGCAAGCTCTCTCCATTATGAAGCCTATGACACTGCAAACTGATGGATACCTTTATTAATTCTAAACTGCACAATTTTTTTGAGAATTTGGTACCCGGAGACGAGCTGATCGCCATCTTTCTGATGTAGGAGATTGTTAACAAGTGCACAGACAATGATGGTATCCTACTGAACAATCACTCAAACTGTCTTCGATTCTAAAGATTGTTACCCCAAAGCTACCTCAGTGTTCGCTGGAACGGTTACACTTAGAGTATGCTCTCCTCTATTGCAAATATTGCTCTCTCTTTTGTTTCAGTAGTTCCTTTGCCAATGTAGTATTTGAGGATGAAAGGTAGTCTAAGTGTATATTCGGAACTACCGATTTTATTGGTCGCCAAAGCAGTAATCATAGAAGCTAGGATGTGGAATGCAGCGGCTCCGCTGCAAACACTTCATGTTCTAAAAAAACGGTGATATTTCACATTCTTAAGAGAAGGGAATTGTAGTCAAAAGACATTTTCCGGTACCTAATCTATACTTTATGTATTGTTATTTACTGCATATGAAGTTTACACGAACAAGAAATAAAACCATAACACTGTAGTGATAGCTAGACGATCAAATGTTCTATTTCAGTTATGATGTCAGAAAAAAATGGAGAAGAATGATTTCAGTGTAAGCAGTAGTAAACATCACGACATTAGAGGATGATGATGGGGAAATGATAGAGTTTAACAAGCTGATTTTTTTAAGCCAATGTACCATGCCTTTTAAGAGATTTTGCAAATTCTGAACTAGAGAAAAAATTTTAAACGGATTTCAGAAACGTGTAAGTTCAGTATATTTCTAGCTCTCCCAGCACTTGGCGTAATGCGGGTGAAGAAATCAGCGCACCTGAAGATTTCCTTCCTTATAGTACTACTAAATCAATAATTACAATACAGCATTCTCGCAATGCTTTTTTGTATCGTCTTTAACTTCAAAATACCAGCTATGTAATTCGCGCAGAGAGAAAATGACAGTATCATATTTCAGTACTGTCACAATGTAAGCTCTCTAAGTTTAAATCAGCGGCAAGGGATCCTTAGAGAAAAAGAGTTTTAAACAAATTGCAGAGTCATCGCCTCACTTTGCGGCTATGTGCTCGCAATAAGAACTAAAGCTGCTCTCATAAAGGGATCCTAGACCTCTTATTTGCGTTTTTTTAAATACATATATACGATAGTCCAAGAATTAAAAGTTCTTACGGTCAGAGATATATAGCCGAAAAACAGAAGATTTTCAAGAGAAAGCAAATTCCAAGATACAGCTTTCAACGCAGCAACGTCAATAGCACTCGACGGTATTTCTGAACACTGTCAGAGTTAAAAACCTGATTTCATTATTAGGTTGGCTGCTAAGTTCTTAAGCATTTTGCGAAAGCATAAGTTGTTTCCTAATAAGTCGAGAATTGATTAGAGCCAGTGACCAGCTCATGCGTCACTTAAATTGCAGAATACCTTCGTCGTTTCGGAATTTTGCTCTTTCCCGCATCTATCTTTTTAACAAAGTTCTGCTCTCAGAGGAACAGCGAGTCGCATTCCAGAACCCGCAAATTTGGCGCAATCTGCCCATTCCAAATGACAAGGAATTTCTAATATGAGGTGGCTCTTAGGTTCCCCTAATCTTGCCCTAAAAATACGGCAACCATAATATGATAACCCTGCCTCGACAGCACCATTTTAATAAGTTGAGAACTTAATGTGGAGTGTCTAACGCAGATATCTAAAAAGTTCTTTTTCCACAGCATTGTTGCCAAGAAATTCGCTCCAGCAAAATTTTACCGTGTTTATAGCATGTAGTCGTCCTGACATGGTCTGTCATTGCCACATAAAATACTACCTCTGAAGTGATAGACTTCCGAAGAAATTTTAAAAATAAAACTATCAAAAGAGCTTAAAAATTTAGTTGCCATACTAATACATCTCATTTAATGAGATTTTACATTCAGTGTCCACCTCTTCAGCTTTCCCAATAACACCTAGAACGCAGATGTAGCGACAAATACCGGAGCATTCCTCTCTCTGGAGCATAATTAGGTGCCTTACGAAAGTAGAGCATTTCCTATTACCATGAAGTCGAAAAGTGAAGTTATTTTAAAAATGATGAACCCACTTAGCAATTGTTTATGAACGGTTATCAGAGCAAGCTTATGTAAAAGAGGCTGTGAGAAACCTTGTCACTTGTCTTAGACATATTAAAAAAAACATCAACGTCAACAAGCCGCTTTTTTCCGAAGCAGCGGTCCTGTTGAAATCCTGTAGAAAAGTGCTTATTCATCGCCTTCGATCACCACATCAGTGTTCTTTGTTGTATTTCTGTATTTCTCCGATATTATCTCGTGGAAAAGAAATTTTAAATTTTTTTTGGCCTATTAGGTTTTTTGAGCTGATTTTGAGGGAACCACAGTCAGCGTTTGAGCTTTGCCAGTGGTACAACCCTCACCCACTTCAGAAAGTCTCGCATCCCCTAATGCGTAGCCGGATGCTTCATGAAGTAAGTGACTCCTCGTCGTGCTTCTGTGTCAACATTAACACTACTGAGTGGCCGCTTACAAATATGTACAATCGCAGCTGCCGAGCATATGATATTGTAGTCCAGCGTATGACGTTTCAACAAGCATGTCCATGCGTAGAAAATAACCGACTTAAACATGTAACTTCTAAAGATATGATTACCTCTTTTTCAAACTAATCCAGTAGACGTAAAACAGGGCTACGATGATAATGGCTTCCAAAACTATATGGAAATAGGATAATATCGAATATTCTGTAGCAGTATGTTTTGTGGATCCTGCACAGTAGAATATCTTTTCATCTAGACGATACCTTGTTAAAGAATAGTATGCCATTCCGAAAGCGGATGCAACCTGAAATATTTAGAACCATTTTTGGCTACGCTCCGGCTTCATATATATAGGGAACGCTTCCGTTCCTGATTGGCAAACCTATGCAAATCTTTTGAAAGGTCGCAACAAAAGGGCAGGAAAACAGAACGATAACTGCCGATCTCTCTGTCAACTTCCCACTTTTCGCTGCGTTTTTTCTTCGGTTTCCTCCACCTTTATGAATATGCGACATATTCATAGGCAATGCTTTCTCGCTATGCCTTGCCATAGCGATGCTTAAAAACCGTCTCGCAGTTACACACCGTAATATTCCCACAGTATCTCGTGCCAGCAGGTCCAATAATTCGTGTTGTCCTCCTACCCACTTGAGACTTGTACCATTTCTCAAGTGTGTTCGCCTTACAAAAGACTATCTCCTTCTAAATCTCTCCACATATTCGTTCTGATTCCAGCAACAGAGCACTGTATGAGATATCTGCTGAGGACATGAATACTCTATCCAAGCAAACTTGCTAACATCTTGTAACAATGACAAAATTATACAAAGTGCGAGAATTGTCTTACCGATAAAACAGCTAGTGTCCATCCAACTGAAGAGGTGCTAGATTCGTAGTTGTTCAGGTTCTTCAGTGCCACGGCTCTTTCGACTACCACAGATAGATAGATGGTAACTTGAAGATTGACACATGCTGTAGAAAGCAGCCGTGTCGAATAACACAGCACAGCAGATATTGAAATATTGCAAGGGTCAGAGGCGGTGTACACTGTCGAAAGATGGACAACCTAAACTATGAGCTGGAACTTGTACATTATTCTACGCTCTTTCTATGCAAACTGTCTTCAGAACCTGTATAAAAGCAATAAGAATAGAATGAGCAATGTTGGCCGTAATTGTCACCCACAGAAGGATCTAAACAGGAATTAAAATTAGAATTGCAAGGATAATTCTCTAGGTCTTCTACGCTTCGTCAGCAGGATTTACGTCTTTATCGAGCATTTGATTCTCATTGACGGGCTGTTACACAAACGCAGGAAAACCACTTCCTCAATTTTCGTTGGGACATGGAACACACGAAAACACACCCCGAATTTCGAAAAAGAAAAAGCAGGAACCCGCAATTCCCGATCATTGCAATGACGTCATGGCTAGGACCAGATCGCCGTGAGCGAGCAGCAAGCCTCAATGCTAATACGATTCAGCCCTTTCGTAACCGTTCGGATAGGTGCCCTTCTCACTCTTTCAAGCATGATTTGCTAATTTTGTCCACTCCATCGCTTAATCAGCCACAGTCCTCCAAAAAAAAAAACAAGAACTCTACAATGGTTTTTCATGGATGCAGCCTTTAACCAATCCTGTTTTAAATGCATTATTCGCGGACAAAATAAAACTTGCGGAATATGAGTAGAATTTTAAGGATATGCATGTCAAAAAATTCCAATTCATACTGAAGTCATCTGGTGCAAATCTTCTTCTTCTCCTTCCCTGTCCCACACTGCTCTAGACATGTCGCTGTAAACATCTTGTTGGACTACCATTGAAGTATGGTGTCAGGTTCAAGCGCTCCTCTGTGGAATATTCATAATTGCAACTGCTGAGTAATATTTATTTTGATAAGGTCCTGCGTACTTGGCTTGCGATTCATCAGATTTTTTAATAACATTTCAATGTAAATCTTGATATCAGTAGTCTTCGTGAGCTTTTACCTAATTTTGCACGGCTTACCTGGAAATTCCTGTGGAAAAATATCTTGTCCCGCCAGTGCTTAAAGAAGAGCAGATTTGCAAATATCGAACAAATGCAGAAAACGAGCTGAAGCCATAGTACGATGCGATGAGGAATATGAGCTACGAACTCCGCTGCCTTAGAGCAATCCAATGCCATCTTGTTCAGGAACTATGCCTTCTTCGAACACAACTCACTAGGCATCTATGCACGAGAAGCCAAAGACTGAGCTACGAATAACAACACAACAAATCTTCAAAAAAAACAGAAAATGACATATAATGGCAATATAAATTCAAGATTCCTCAAAACCATACAGCTCAACAGCTTCTTCTCATAATTTAGTTATTTTATACATACAATTTTCGCAAAACGCAAGGGAAGATTAGTAACTACGAGTCAAAAGTCAGACACACTAGCCACTTAGGCATGCTTACTTGCTTACTGCTCTTGTCCAACAGGAACATCATGAATTCGTTCTGTGAATAAGCATATAAATAAATAAAACGAAACCCTTCTTCCTGCCTCAACTCACAACTTTGATTCTGTCTGAAAGGAACTACGAAGAAGACGTGTTGGGAATTTTCCCTAGTTATTTCGCTCATGCCCCAAGCACTAAATGTTAATAAAAAGACGAGAAGCAAGCGGCGGTCTTGATTAGATAAGTACCCAAAAACTAGGCTTAAAAGGCATGGAACCCTTCACGCCCCAAATAGATCAACTTCGACTTTCTTCATTCACAGAACAAACTTTCACAGGTTTACATAAGGTGCGCTAATTCTGGTGTATTTCCTAGACATTCAAACACACAAACAAAAATCAATAAAAAGTAATCAAAGAAGTATATTCCCTTTCCCTATTCCCTTTGTACGAATTTTACAGCTGTTAAATGCAGGTCGAGAACGGGTGGTATTGGTTTCAAAATGAAAGCTTAGCTTGTACAGGAATGAGCACAGTGGACAAAGTATATGCAGTAAAGATGGCAGTTAGAAATTTTCCTTAGGTAACAAGTAGAGCAGAAGCGTGAAGAAAGGTGTTGATTTCTAACGCCTGTTCCTCTTGACAACCACAATGCATTTTTGTGAAAGGGATGTAAAAAGGAAGATGCGACAAGCTTATCGTAGAAACATAATGAACTCGCAGTTGTGCGCTGGGGTGGAAATCGCAAGCTGAACACAACCATATATGAAACATGACGATATACTCCGTCTTGAGCGAAAAAGATCGGAAAGAGTCAAATGCACCATTCTTAAAGAAGGGTTACGTAGAGAGTGTACAGATCGAAGAGCGCGCCAGACGACGATGAAAGCAGGCGGGGCATTTGGTTCTACACAGTTTTTCGGTTGGTATTAGACCAAACTACATAGTTTTATATATCATTCTATTCGCAATTTTATTCCCGACTCACTGAGTAACAGTGCAACTTTCAATTTCTTCAAGTTAATGAGTTATGCTCGATTTAAGTTTGCCACTGCTTCTTCTGTTGGAACTGCGGGATATAACTAATTTTCAAGTATTCTTGTCCTCACTTCGTCTATTGTGATAGGAGGAGCATTTCCTTCTCATTTACAACATATTTACAAGATAACAAGATTTATTACCTCTGACTCGCACCTTTATAATATATGTAATTTTCGTGCGCAGAGTCGGCCTTCTTTCCTTGTCTGCTGCATTTCTTGATTCGCACCAGTTGTTCACTCCTTGTTTCGTCTTGACTTACAACATATATTTCTGAAAAAAAGGAGGACGATACTCGGCATGTTCAGCTAGTTTCCAAAGTTTCCAGTGAACCTTTGATATTTCTATTCAAGGACTTTGCTATTAGAGGGTAATAACTCATAATAACCCAAGCGTTTCGTGCCTATTTTGTCTCCCACTCTTTTTCTCTTGCTTTTACACGCTTTAACACAGCATTCTTGTATTTCGACAGAGTTAAGGTGTTACTCCTTCTCTACTATCTGAAAGTGAAGATTGTATAGAGCTCTTTCCCTACCTATCGCAGCTATGAAGGTGTATCCACGGTGCATCCACGGTGCGGAGTCTGTTGCATGCCGCGGACATGAGCGGAAATATCGCGAGCAACCGTGTGCACACCGCGCGCCTGCACTAAGAAATCTACTGCCTCCGAGGAAAATACGTGGCTACGAGTTGACTGCATCGCACATCGGAGTCGCGCGAGATCGAGGAGTGCCCACAGCGCTTGATTGGCCAAAGATACATCGGGCTCACCCAAAATCGAATGACCTAAATATCTACATCTGCGTCTGTAGCCGGAGGCCTCCCTATCCGTATCGCGTCTACAACTGCGCCGCGGTCAGCTCGGAGACGTGTATTTTTCTCATTGACAGTTATAGGCAGCGCCCGCTCTGGAAACAGGTTTCAAGATTCAGGTAGTTTAGAAATATCGAGTACTTGGTGGACCAGTTACGAGGGACATGGGGACGAGTTGTCTTGTCATTGCGTTTTGCACACTAGTTAGAGCGCTATAACCGTTGGATATAGGTGCATTTGTACGACCCTTCCATGTCCACGCGCTTGAGGCTATAGGCGACTCCAACAGAAAGCACGCGACGAGACGGAAAACTCGTCCGCGAAATCGTCGACGAGTCTTCTTGAGCAAGTTCTTCAGTCAGGAATAACTTCTGAACCGAGAAATTTGAACCTCAACCCTTTTTGAATTTGTCTTTCAGAATCCGTCGAGAACTCAGGAAGCGTTCTCAGAGTGGATGCTGCCTTTAATGGAAGGTGTACAGTTACAAGTCCTTTGCAAAATCAGTTTTTCCTTTTCGAGAAAAAATCGGAAAGAATGATACTAAGCCTAAGGCCTAGAAGAAATTAACTACACAAATATTTTCATAAAACCTCTATTTAAACTAACTGATTAATTACCCAGTAAAAATTTGGTGCTAAGAAAATAATCCTGCATAAAAAGTAAATTTATAACTTTTTGCGTCTTTCCCGCTGTTGACGCGAAGTGAAATATACAGAAGGGGAGGGAAATCCTTCGGAGCATTCATTAGTTACTAATACGAGACAGAAATTACACATGGGACTTGAACAGATGCCATTCTCACTATGCGCTGCAAAAAAAAAAAAACAAATTCACAAATATTTCATGAAATCCACATCCATTTAACATTTTCTGAAGTCTTTCTGAACCTTTGGTCTTAGTGTGGATCGATAACATGGCTATAAAATCGACGCTGCCCCCGACCTTCGCCACCCCAGCGTTATCGACGCCTTTTGACCAACCGACACACCTGAGTTTAATTAGAAACAGATTTATTGCTTTAATTTTCCCATACATAAACAAATTATTGGCAAATATAGAAAGTGCTATCACAGTACTTCATAACCTCTAGCTGAAATTTTCCCCAGTTGCGCTACCGCAAGAATTTGCTAGCTTTGATCTCAACTATTGGCGATTGTGACGTCATCGCGCAAGCGATGCCACCCCAGAAATCGCTATAAAAAGCGCGAAAAGCCGGCCACCGTCATTCCTCTTCTGCTCTTGGCTCAGTCTACTCGTCTAGGATCAATCGCTTCGCATCCAGGTACGCATTATTGCCTTTGTGGGTTTAATTTTGGGGATTGCTAAGATTCGGTATATAAACGAATAGATATTTCGCGTAGGGTTTTTTTTTAAACATGTGCAGTTGTTAAAGCGATGAAGGAAGCCTAGCGGACGGTCCCACCGCGACTGCCTAGTGTTGATGGCGAGATGTGCGCAGTGCAACTACGGAATGTGATTTCAACGCAGTCACAAAAAAATCAATATCTGGCGTGTATCTTCCGTACTCGTGCTTGTTGCTTTCTGAAAATTATCCTGTTTCTGACTTGCACTGCACACACCCACTGCACTATCTTGAAAGTTGTATGTTTAGGTGCAAAACTATGTTCTGTACGCAAACATTTTTTGAAGCGCGTTAGGCAGCCCGGACCTTTGGAAATCGCGTAGAAGTTACCGCCCGCGGGACATGGGCTCTGGCGTACCGTGTGTAATAATCTCCGCAGGCATGTTATAAGCAGGTGGTACCACCTTGTAGAGAAGGAAAACCCGAAATTAGATGAGTAATTTGAGCCGCGTCGCGGTGCGCGCGTGCGTAGTACCCCGCATGCCGGGTTGGATAAAGCTCCTCCCATTTTTTCACTGTGGCAAAGTCTGCGTTACAATATTTGGCCTTGCAAAAAAATTCAAGTGCTTAATTTTTTTTGTTCCAATTTGAATTGCAACGAACTGGGCCACGGCCGTGACTCGCCCTTTTAAATCAGACGATTCTCCTTGAAGCTGGAATGGATTGCTACCTCATTGTAGGGCTGCGTCTTGCTATGCCAGCGTTAAGCGACCACAGACTACAGAAAGATAGTGCGCATCTTATTCATGGTGAGTCCGTGGCGTTACACTGCCAAGGATAGGGCTTCTGACATTCTGAGAAGCAGTCTCGTCCAGG
>KN550773.1:16088-37762 GCA_000797555.1 Oesophagostomum dentatum | reverse complement strand
AAGCATCATTTTTATGACGTTTCCGCGTCTCCATACTCCAATAAATACAACCAGCTCGAGAAGCGGTGGAAAAACCAGTGCCAGCATCATGCCAGAGGTTACTCCAATGAATGGGATGATGTCTTTGAAATCTGGTATAGCGTAGGCAAATCCAACTGAAATTAAGTTGGTTTCAATACGACATCTACTAAAATGGCTAAAAAAACTAACACGACATAAACACAATGATGTATCGTAAAGCATAGTCCGAGGCAAGAATAGTACAAGAGCTGGCGTCCTTGAGTCGGTTTTGGACGAACGGCGAACACATTTCCACTACGGGGTAGTGTTGGATAAGATATCCGCAGTAGGTCATTATTAGCAGCATCACTTTCACGGAAAAATCAAGGCTGTAAACAGCATCAGAACATGTGCAGCAAGCGGGGCTTTCACCTATTTTTTCATTGGAACTCACGGTGAGTTGGTAAGGTTGAGAGTGATGCTGCCCTTTAGCTGGTCTCCGTAGGTGATATATCCCAAGAATCCGGTGACAGTATACAGTATGCTCACAAATCCGACAGAAGTGGATATTACTCCAAGCAGTCCGAGCATATGCTGTGGCTTCCTCATTTTATTCTCTAGTGGCAGTACCTATAAAAGCTTTTGAGGTTTAGAAAAAAAACGTGGCAAAATCCTTCTAATATCTCTGCAACACCCGAAATACCGCAAAATATTTGAATTCTCTTGCTATAATGACAGGCGAATACGACAGCCGCTTATAAGCTTACAATGAGTTCGTTGGTGTCATGGAACATCCTTGGAAGAAGTAATCTATGCCATTCAAAAGAAAATCTTAGTGTAAAGCTCAATAATGTTTTTTCAACTTCAGAAACAATATCAAAGGTAGTTTATAACTTCGCTGAGTGATAGTGAACTTACTAAACACACCATGAGAGGGGTCGAGACTTTTGGACTACCGTACATATTACCATTTTCTGAGAATTGTCTTTTTTACTAACTATTGCAGCAGCGTTGCGAGAGCTGTAAAACTTGAGGTGTACCCCTGCAAAAATGGCACGCAACTGTTCAAAACGGGCCATATGTTCAAATGCATGCGCGTTTTGAGTAGTCGAGTGCTATTGTTGTACGCGTAAACCTCAATTTGTACGCCTGTCGCGCACGATTTGGTCGCGTCGCGCGAAGTATACCCCGGGCCTATGACAATTTGGAATGGTTTTTGAAATGAAACCAATTGCGATATCGGGGAAATCGACGATAGCAACTTTACTGTGCGTAAAAATAGTCTAGCCTGGGAACAGTAAGATTACGACGAATAACAGAAATTTCAAGGGTACCTATACTAGTAGTACTGCCGCACCTGTACTACCGCACTACCTGTACTACTATTTGGTCGCGTTTTGTGCTTGCATTTGCTATTTTTCAGTTTCTTCATAGTCACGAGCTCTATTAAAACCTGCACGTTAGCCGTGGTTCAGCAGATCCATAATTTAGTACTTTAAAGGAAATGATTTTGCACGGAGGACTCATACAGAGAGCTCGTCAAACATGTTTAAACGGAGTAAAACTGAGGCTTATACACCTATGAGGTCAAAGAAGTTGCCGACGAAGGAAGTTCGTCGTTCGAATGCTTCGTTGGGTATTTCTTCCTGTCAAAGCCAAGGAATAGAACTCACCACTCCTTGGGCTGCATAGGCATAGATCATACTTCCTGCAGCTAACGTAACACCTTCCACCGAAGTGACCGCTGGTAGATACGAAAGAGGAACGTGTTCCATGAACATCATTTGCTGTAAACGGAGACGAAATAATACGAAATTGTTGTACGCTGGGCGAGAATACTACGGAATGCTGGATGTGAATGACAGGCAAAACTCACTCCAACTATTATGACTATCGCTGATATCACAAGAATATTGCCAAGGAGACCAATCCATGACAAGATAATCAAACTTCGCACAGAGGCCATGAGGAGGAAGAATGGTAGGATTTCAAAGAATAGCATATCACGAGATAGATGAGTAGAAAAAAGATGGTCGATAACCTGAAATTAGAATTTTGTACACTATTAAGTACTAATAAGTACTCTATTAAGGAGCTTTATGGGAAAAAGCATATTTAGACTTACCTCTTTTGCATGATCCACCACAAAGATATAGAAGGCACTGCAAACTCCTAGCTGGAAGGCAAATACGCAAACGTTCACAGCGATCCTGAACTATTTCATTACATGCGTCTCCATTCGATGTTCAAAGAAATGAGTCATCGGCTCTGGTCGAGTGGACCCAGAGCCCATTTGTAAAATATTGCCATAATAGTGCACTTCGTGCTGACGGATTGCTCTGAAAGCGGAGGTGCCTGTTCAGTATACGTCATTTTGCGGGAAATTCCTCTGAAGGCACACGAAGTTCCCGTTTCACCCCTAGCTACCTAATGGCACGTGTGCTACGCCGGGCTGGCACAGGTGCATCTACACCGTACTTTCGCAGCACTTCTTTTTTCACCCCTGGAGCGGAAAAGTCACGCAGAAATCCCTAAAAATTCCGGCCATAATGCCCCAAATGGACCAGTTGGAACCGTAGCGTAATACTGCCAAGAGTGGGGCCTGTGAGATTTGGACAAGCAATCTCGTCCAGGTTGCATCCAGTCAAATGCGTGGTGCAGCTTGGACGAGATTGCTTGTCCGAATGTGATAAACACCACCCTCGACAGTGTGACGCTACGCACCCATCAATTCTAACCTTCGGAAACTGTACAGCAATCGTTGTGGGGGCCATTGAACGCAGAAAAGGACTCATCCTTTATCGTTCATGGCAGAAGCGTTCAAAAATACTAAGATGTACGCAAGAGGCTCACCTAATTATCGCAAAAATTCGGATAAAAAACTTTCTCTTAGTAAACGGGCCGCATCAAGATCAAACGAGGGCGGGACTTTGACATGAAGAGTGCAGACCTACCCACTGCAGCACCGCTTAGAGCTCGTTGGGTTAGTGAACCCCAAAATGGGAAGGTGATGAGCTTACCCGTTGAAAAACGTTTTAATTAAAGAAAAGGATTTTCGTCAAGGGAAATTCCACGTAGTGTTCTTTGAAGACATAAACCTACTTTATAGGTTTTCCCAGCTTCTTCAGTGCTTGTGACTTGTGGCTTTTAAATGCTTCTTCTGCCATATCTCCATAATTTAAGGTCACACGACTGAAAAGTTCTCTTTTTCTATACAAAAAACCAGCGGTCATAAGTGCAGTCCATAAAATCTTAAACTGAATGGTTCCTCTTCAAATACAAGCTAAACATACTACATCTTTTCAATCATAAGTCACCTGCTAATTGCAATTTAACAAACTTTTCTTCGACTTCCTGGCTGCTCTTCTCAGCACTGTCTTGGAGCGCTTGCTTTTCTGAAATGTTTTTGCCAATACTCTGAAAAAGAGAGATTACTATTTAACTTCAGCTATCGTAAAAGGGAAGTGTATTAGGTTGGTGAAACGATAAGGCGTAGGACCGCTATTACTCCATAGAAGGTAACAAGTTAGAAAAATTCTAACATACTCTGCTAAAGATTTTTTCATTGCATGCTACGATTTTTGGGAAATACTAGGAATGAAATATTTCTTGCGAATACACTCCCTAGATACAGCGCAGTCATCATGCTAGTCTTCGGGCTGAAATCTGCTTTCTTATATAAAGAGTACTCCATTTTGGTACTATGAGGGAAAATCAGAGGATTTCATGACGCCCTCATCACCAGCTAGGCTAACATTTGCACCTTCGCACTCGAAAATTTTTCTAACTACGAAACCGGGGCTTATCTATAGACTGGTAGCTGGTCCTATTTGTCATCGCTCCACCAAGTTGGTACATTTCCCTAGTGCGTATTTACCGTTTTGTCATCCCGAACTTTCTGCACAGGAGTAATCGTAATCATATCATCTAGATCATTTTTGGTTTCTTCGAGCAATTTCCTAAACTCAGGCAATGTTTTAAAGCAAATACCAATAATGTTGTCGAACAAAACTCGTAGTTTTCTCACTTTTTACAAAGATACTGCGAGCATTCCACGAGCATTATCATAGAATGAGCATTTACAAATCCGAGTATGAAGGCTAGTGCCACTCCTGCCTGAAACACTCTGTTCCTCATTTTCTGATAAAGCTTCGACGTGCTGAGTATTCAGGCATAGTGACCTCATCTTCTGCAATAACCTATTCAAAGAATGTGAAACACCCTTTCTGCTTACCCACAATCCAGACTGCTGAAAAGCTACCGGCAACGTAAATACTCCAACTCCACATAGAGCTTTAACAAGATTGATGAATGCATAGGAGCTCCTGAAAGAGGTTGGACATCGAAGCCACAAAAAGATCTGAGCTTAACCTTACCTAATCATCCTTTAAGCCTTGAAGTTACCGCAACAACGTCAGCTAGTTAAGCTTTAACCTCCACCTTAAATAAAAAATTTCTGTACGAGCCGATTTTTTTCACAGATCTGCTGAAACTGCGATGCGAGTTTTTTTCCTGTTGCGATCTAATCAGTATGAAAGGCCAGAAATCTTTAATATGTATGGAAAGGTTTGTCAAGTCAATCGCTGCATAGTGACTATACATCGGGATGATAGCAAGAATAGTGTGGGCGTTTGATATATCCATAACCAATCGATCGATAACAGGAACAAAATGCCACGGTATCGTAACGAAGTGTTTCATTTGTTATTTTCTTGACGATTTTAGTCACAAAAATAACAAATATGCTGCAAATCCCCATGCTTTTGCGCGTAGTTACTTACCACCTGCCTAGAGGCTGATGGTCAGGCGCTAAGGCTCTGTTGGGTTATCTCCTCTCCCGATAACCACGTCCCTGTTTAGGCGCCACTGGACAAACTGTGTTCTCTGCATTTTGCATTGGCCTATTTCGCACCCTGTACCTAGCTAATGGACGTTATCAAACACCGAATTGCACAAACCTACATTTCGCTGACCAAGCTTCACAAAGCAGCTGATTATGCATGTGCCAGGTGCCTGCACGTGCCAAGTGGGCTCAAATGATAGCACAGAGCAAAACTTGTGCTAGTCAGCAGATGAAAAACGGGTTAGTATGAACTAACTAACCATCGCTAATGGGCACATTCAAGAGGTTTTCTCATTGTTAAATGTGAAGCTATCAGGAAGGAAAAGTGAAAACACTTTGGAGTAGTATCCTTCTTGTATAGAATCGTAGAATTTTCAAAAATAGGCTTGATTAAATTGAGGAGGCCGTAAAAAAGCGAGTTCCTCATCCCTTCTTTGGAAGTAGAAGGAAAACGTGGCTGTGAAAGCTACTCGACTACTCTCCAATATACTCCAAAAACGGCATCAGACCTGAATAAAGGTGCTCCAGAAATTTCTATGACATAAAACATATGCTATAAAGATCTGTATCACCGAAGAAAGAAAATCTCATCAATATCTAAAAAAGATAGCGTGAAAGTAAGCAAACTGAAGCAGGTTTGAAGTCTGCGAGCAGTATCATGGCAAATGAGCAACAATTTCTACCTACTGTAGCGTTGACTGAGAAAAATACGCTATCGACAGAAATGTCAAGGCTCTTGCCCTAATCCGTCGGTTTTATCTACTTTTTATAACATTAGCAGTTTGCGATAAATGTTTACACCGTGTATGAGATAGCTAGAGTCGATATACTGGAAACAGGGAAGTCCTCAGAGGATTGCAGTGAAAAAAAAACGGAAAAAGCAAGCACCGCTATCCAAAGATGTAGCTGAAATTATGGTCATCTACAGATTTTTTTGAACTGATTCGACGATTTCAGCTACATCTTTGGATCAAGTGTAAACCAGGCTCTTGCAATTTTTTTAAGATTTGGGACGTTACAGGCTCTTTAAGACTGAATGGAGTAATTTTGGTCCACTCTTACAGTTCCACTTCTGAAGTGTGAAGTCATCTGAAAAATGAGCTCTCTAGAGGTCGAGGCCATGCGAAAGCCCAGAGGTTAACACTGCAGCACTCCCAAATACATATTTGCCTTCGGCAAAGCACTTATCACCTCAGCATCTCAAGAAAGGTGTCCTAGTTGATTATCCATGAAGTAGTAACCAGTCTCAGTCAGCGTCAGAGCTGTACGTTATAACGGTTGAACAGTTGATTCGTTAATTCGTTAAAACCTTTAGAAATCGGTTCAATGTAGAAACAAGGCAACCTCTGGTATCGCTTTAGTTAGAATCGAAGCAGTGAGTCAGAGGATCTATGTATTTTGACGTAATAGTCATCCCACGTCTTGTTAACGAATCAACGAACTAATGAATCAACGACTCAACGGTTATAACGCACAGCCCTAGTCAGCATAAGTGTCTCTTCCAGCCCACGATCCTATACTAACTTTTTGTTGTCTTTAGTTTGTTTTTTGTCTTTATTTTTTGCATAAACAGTGGCTTTGAAAAACAGAAGTTTCGAAAGTCATCAATCCCAAGGACAAGAAATAGACAACATTCAACAACGGACTGATGTAAAACAGAATCTAATGCAAGAAATAGCAAATCGAGCAAAAGTACGTATTACGCGGACTTCTTTTCTCGCCCGACCATTAGAGAAGGATTATAGAAAGATAGAAAGGGTGGAAGTATTACCGATCAAAATGCGGAAATTGCTCCTACATCAGCAAGCGCAGTATCAGTTCTCTGAGCGCTTCTCACTACTATCTTCAGCGATGGCTGGCACTCGGGGGAACGGAAAAGTTTGAAGGCCGAAATCATGCCGTAGACGGTGTTATAGAGCCTTTGCGCGCAGATTATTCACCCAATAAATCAGTGGAGTGGGGCTCAAGTGTTAAGCATAATATTTGCTCAAGATAAGAGCTTGATATTTGCTTAATCATCTCAGACTTTCGCGTGGGAATTCGAGAAGAAAAACTGCACCAGCAGGCTTTTGAAATCCGTGAGTTTTAAAGATGTACAAATACAACATGGAATATAAACTATTATCTATGGCCAATTTTTGGTTAAAAGTTGCTAATCTTAACAGCGAGGGGAAGCAAAGAAGTAGCTATTCACACAATGCTGATGATGCTACTATAAACAACTATTCTTTATTTATTCTTTATTCCATAACGTTACGTCATAGCAACGCGATAAAAGATAAAATAAGGAGAAATCTAGAATGTTTGAAAGTTGCCATTCCAAGCTATTCATATAGTGTGTAAAGTTAGTTTCCAGACTATCTAGCTATTTATATGAATTTATTTATTTATTATATGCACGCTGAGTGCGCAGGGCAAACATACTCGCATAAATTCTTCCACAGTTCAAGAAAAAAAAAGATTTACTATTTATATCTAATATTCATTTATATTTATATTTAATATTTATTTATTATTTATATTTAATATTTGTTTATATTTTTTTGTTTATATTACACATGATAATAGTAGTATTTTCCATTATTATTATCATTGTGTAAACTACAAGTGATCATATCACCTAAGCGGCTGAGAAAGAGGGTTATTCTGCTTACAGGTCTGCAATCCTGAAAGTTCACGATTAAACAGTTTCGTTGTCGTTTGCCCTTTGTTTTGGCACGTCACTGAGTCCATTATTGAACAAATACATATGAACAAACTAATAAACAAATAAACAACCTTAAATGCTCGTTCAGATACATTCCAAAACAATGGAGCTCAAGATTTGCAGTTCCGTGGACCAAACGTCAAATCAGATTAAAAACTGGAACTACAGGGTAGAAGACAAGATTTCATAAAGCTTTCACTACTTTCACTGTCTGCATTCATTTTAAAATTTTGAGAAATTCCTGGCGAGCATAGTCATTGATCAGGAACTCTGTAGTTTTATGCACTTAGTAGAGAAAAACACGTCGTTCGCCACTTTTCACTAAATTTCGCATCTAAGTGGCTAATTTTCCACTTTCACACACGTCCGACGAGAAACAAATGGAAATCATAGTCTACTCGGCTAATAATAAGCGTTCTATGGGAAATTCAGCTTATCTGTGAAGGTAGACCCACTTTACGTGCTAGCTATCAGTTGTGTTCAGAGTGTGCCTCATGATGGACAGAAAGACGAAAATTCCAATTTAGATTTTTTCTTTATGTCTATACCACTTATGTATACCATCTTTCAAATTTGGCACACATCCTGAGTTTAAAATTTTCAGATAGACAACAGTTTAAGTGGTAAAAATACTAAGTATTGAGACTCCAAACCAAAAGTCCTGCAAATTCGTAAGAAAAAAAATGTTTCATCCTACTTTAGCTCATGGGCTAATGGTAAGCATAGTGAATATTGTTAGACGTAAAATTTTCATGAAAAAGGAAAAAAATATGGAATCAGTTGAATGCTCTTTTTCCAGTGAAATTAGGACATGCTTATCTGCATGCTTAACTAGTGAAAACGAAAATCAGGAGTGACAGTTTTTTTTTAAACTTAGAAATTATAAGGTTCAAGTTTCTGACTAAGGACAGGAACGATCTTAAACTAATTCAATTCAAAAGGATCACGGATCACTGAACATTCGTGGCAAATTTTCTGTCCGCCCTGAACCATAAGCGATAAGAAAACCTAAGCTTAAATGATATATAGAAACACGACTTTGTAGTTGGGAATGGGATAAAAATAATGACAGGACAGTCGAAAAGATTTTTTTTTGAAAAAAAAAACTCTATAGCTTCGTTTGTAATCAAAAGAGGATCACCAATAGTAAGCATGAAACTGAGCTAACGATGGTCATAAGTCACAGAATACTATGCTATAATACATATTGAATTTCACAGCCGAACTTATCTAGATTACTCTGCAAGAGGTTTTGTCACCTGTTCCACTTCAAAGCAGGTGGGTTTATTTTTAATATGCTTTACACTTTCTAACAACATAAAAACAGTACTCAGACTTACGTAATATCATGAGTACATGAATGACATGGAATAGAAGAAGGGAACTGCGAATTTATATCTGAGGTTTACAATGCTATTCTGTTAAGCATTATACCAGAGACAGAAGAATCGTTGGATATCTCAACACAGCTGTTACTTTTTCCGCGTACTGTACAAACCGTGCCATGAATATACAGCTTCGCGAAATTACTTTATTCATTGATTTTTAGGAGTATATATAAGCATTCTATATTAACCGGTAGGTGTGAAGGATAGAAAAGAATGGATCGAAAAGATGCTTTGTTTCAGTTACTTATTCTAGAATTGCACCGACAGACCGTGTTTTAATTTCTAAATACTTTTGAAGTTTAAAGGACAGCGATATTGCGACATAAACTACACGAGTAAACTCAAGAATGTCTCTTTTTCTGCAATCCTTTTCTGCAACCTGCGCAAGGCTTTTAAAACATTGTAGACATTTGCTAATAGCTAGTATTTGAGAAGGCTGAAGGCGAAGATGTGCCACAGCTTATGTACGAGAGCCAAAATACCTGCTGAGTCAACAGCCACATGTCGCCGAGTCGACTGGACGGGCATGCTCGAAACGACTATCCGCAAACAATGTGCAAACTTTGAACTGAACGATCGGCAAAATCTGAGGGAACATAAATGTTGTTTAGTCTCCTGGATCTGTTTGCGAAGGAAAGCAAAGATAAATTCGGCGAGTTAAGGGTAAGCGTCACGCCAGACACAGTTCTGTGATTTTG
Source organism: Oesophagostomum dentatum (assembly GCA_000797555.1). Taxonomy (NCBI): domain Eukaryota; kingdom Metazoa; phylum Nematoda; class Chromadorea; order Rhabditida; family Strongylidae; genus Oesophagostomum; species Oesophagostomum dentatum. Next base: position 28,126 of record KN550773.1, on the reverse strand, counting down.
AGTAGAGAGTAGAAACTAATAATAGAAACGGTTCTTTATCAACCTCGTTGGTGGTTTTCGTTGGTACAGAACTCGTTTTGGTAAGGCTTTTCTCTAAAAATGAACAATTTTTTAAAGACGCTGCTATGACGGGATTATAGAGCATGTTATCTACGACATCTACGACAGCTGTTGTCGTGGGAACCAGCGTATCTGATTGCTTAAAAGTTGTTATTACCTCTAACATGGACATGAGGTGAGACTGTGCCTCCAAGATAAATTCCAAGATAGTTTAATTAAATTTCGAACGAGCAGTCAGCAGAGTGAAAAACTTTGTGACAACATAAGGTAGTCCCAAAATCGAGTAATGCTACGAACACAATGGCCAAACGAATATATAGCGTAGCATTTTAATACCGTTTCAGTTGCAGTAAAGCAATTGCCGTTTTTCTTTTTCTTCTTGAAAAACTGACTTTTGCAAGCCTTGCTGAAGAAAGTCGCATGGCTCAAAATTCTCGAGAAAATTCCGAGTTGACGAGTGCTCGCGTCCAATCCACGAACTTATTTAACTACATTTTTCATTTTGATGTTAGTTTGCTTATTCTTTTTAAAACTGTAGGAAACTTTGAAAACGTTGCTTTACAGTTAACAGGAACTTCAAAAGAATCAAAATTGAGCCCCATGTAAAGTAAAAAAAAGTCAGGTTTTACCGCATATTACAATTTTCGTTCATTCACATAGATCCACATCAAAACAATTCTAATATGTGGGTTAAGATGAAATTTAATTAAGGTTCTATGAAGAGAAACAAATAAATTATTCTTGAGGATAGGAACCGTTTGGCAAACATGCAGCTTGGATGATTAACCTTCTAGAAATTCGAGAGTTTTCCAGTGCATTTAAAAACGTGAGAAGAAACTTGAGAGTACTTTACACAAGAACACTGGCGGGCTCTGAACTTCGGAAACCGCGTCCACACGTCGTTTCAGCGAAGACCAAAAACCGCATTCGTACACTAAAAGGGTCGCTGATTGACCAGCGCAAGATAAAGTGTTGGAAACGTAAACAAGTTCCATGTAACTTCAAGCAGAAGAGCTTCTATTTCAGTTTTTTTGAACCCATTCGTAAAAAAAAGAAATTACGGCTAGGAACTGATTAATTCTGCAATGAAGAAGTATGGAAAGATTGTTGCGCTGTCGTACAAATTTTTAGTAAGGAAAGTGGGATTTTTTTCTGAAGTGCATTTTTATCAAGTTTTTAAAGGCAGCACCCACTCTAAAAACAGATTTCGAGATTTAGGTAGTTTAGGAAACCTCGGTAGTTGAATAGCCAAAAGCCAAAGTGAGAGCACCGGTAAGTTGCTCGTTGGGGAGAAAACGGCCGAAAAGTCGGGGACTCGGTGGACTAGTTACGAAGGATACGGGGACGAGTTGTCCTGTCACTTTATTTTCCACACTAGCTAGAGCGCTACAACTATTGGTATGAGTAGAGTTGTACAAGCTTTCCATGTCCTCGCAATTGAGGGACTAGGTAACTCCAACAAGAAGTGCGCGACAAGATGGAAAACTCGTCCATGAAACCGCGGACAAGTCTTCTGGAGCGAATTTCTCGGTCAAGAATGAGTTCTGAGCCGAGAAATTTGAACCCTAACCCATTTTTGAGCTCGTCTTTCGGAATCTATTATAAACACAGGGGGAGTTCTGAGAGTGGGTGCTGCCTTTAATGTTTGGTTTAACATACTAACGAGATGAATTTACGAATTTGTATTATTTATTTATTTATAATGCACCCCGGGTGCAATTCGCAACATAAAAAGAAAAAAAGAGAACGGTAAAACACTGAAAAAATCCCCTCCAGATAACAAATACAGGAAAGTAAAGCTGAAAAAAAAATAAACGTAGTGGCCTACGCTGGACTAGTACAACAACAGCGACACTTAGTTAGTCCAAGCTAAGATGCCGTTTAAAGAGTAATTCGTAGCTGCCTGAGTCTCTCCACATTCGTAGTAGGTTAAGTGGTGGACTATAATATATTAACGACTTAACAATAGAACTTGCTAGAATAAGCAGTGGCACCGCAAACTAATCCATTTCTTGCTTATACAAGTTATTCCGACGCTTCTATCCGTTCATAGCGACTTTATAGTAGATTCTTTCTAATGATGCACATTTGAACAATTTAGATCAAGCAGCTAAGTATTAACACAGATATAGAAACACTCAGATTTGTGCGCAGATGTCTTAGCGGCTAATATTGGTTCAAGCTGATGTAAGTAATACCTCCGACATTATTTTATCATGTCTTTATGGATTGCACTGACTATCCGAATAAACCCGTGCTTCACTTTCTTCTTACATACATACATACATGCATTCATTATACCCTGGAAAACACAATGTGACCCTCCAAGAAACTTGGTGAATCATTAAAAATAAATTTTTAAAATCCTGCAGTAGTAAGGATTGTGCTAAGAGTCAGAACTAAGACGAAATTAGTGAGGTCCATTGACTATTTTCCAACTTTCCTTATTTTCGGAAGCTGACAATTTTCAGGAAAGGACGCGAAAAGTCCTCATCGGCACCTACAGCAGTCAGCGGCGTTCCACAAAGCAGAGTTCTACCTTAACTGCTAGTTAATATTTACATGATGGTGCTCCTAGTAAAATGCCGGAAAGGCGGGGTTCCAAGTAAAATATTTGCAGATTATCTAAGAACTTGTGGCAACTCCGAAATTGTCATTAACCACGATGCCATTTAGCCTTGCTGAATAAGCCAATATGTGGTCGCTTCCTTTGTCCACCTCAGGTCTGTGTTTGTGGCAAATCAGGAGATAACTCTGTTAAGTACATGCACTTCAAAGTATTTTTCGGTGGAAGCAAGTAAAAACTGCCTATATTGATTAATAATGGCGGGAGTTCTGCCACCGGCAACATGTTTCACTACAGGGTGAGCAAAAAATGCAACGGTTTTAATATGACAATTTCTTCTAGAAGAAACAATATGATACGAATGATGCTTTATCATAATGCACATCTTTTTGCTGTGGCTGCATAACCCTTTCGGAAAAATGCGGCTTAAGATTGAGCCAAACCCGAATAATTGGTGCAGCTTTTTTATTTCTTCATTTCCTGCGAGATTCCTTATTTCATATTGTTTAGCTTCTTCACATAATATTGAATATGTGGTGCAATATCGTGTGATCGAAGCATGTATTTCCTTAATTGAGGGAAGCTTACACAAAATTTGGAGACCGTGGCCTGCAGTAAAGTTCACTCGGCAGATATCTGACGGAAAAATATTAGCAGAATTTTGACAAGGCTCACCAGTTTCTAAGAATATTTAGCTGAGCTCGTTGCAGAAGTTATTCAAAAACTCTGGAAAATTATTCCATCAGTTCCCTAACTGTATAGGCTAGAAAAATAAAAATCAGCTCCAAAGTAGCAATGATTTCCTTGAAAAAAATCCGTGATTTAAAACGAGGAAACACTTGACTTTTTCTAGATCAAGACGGCAGGTCACGGCTGAGCAGCAGATCAACAGTGGATAACAACTTCCACTATTTCGTGGATTTTGTTCTTAGCTGAAACTAACTCTCTCACCTCATCGCGACGAGAAATGCTTCCAGGTAATATACTAAACATTACTTCCTCACATTATTTCCCCTTCCTTTTCTTTTCTTTTCCGTTTCCACAATATTTCGTGCCGTTCACACGCGCTACTGTTAAGAATCCTCGCTCTAGCTATGATTCCTTCCGATTACATATCTGACGCCATTTTGCACCGACTGAGAGTTTTTTTAGGTTGCTTCCGAGCACTTTAGAAAAAAAAACAGACCCGTACCAAAGTTCGTTCATTTGAGATCCGATAAAAAAAAACAGTCAGCTGGACAACTGCAAGGCCTACCAATTTCCGAAGGTATTCAGCTGACCCAAATATTGAAGTCACTCAAAAATCCTATAAAATTATTTCGAAAGTTCACAATCTCTGTGGTGTAAAAGCATAGAAAGTAGCTGTAATCTACTAACAGTTCTCTTGCGAAAATTCATGGATTGTAACGAGGACTGACTCGATCTTTCCTAGACCAAAATGGAGCCTGACAGTTGAAGGGTAGATCAATGGTGGCAAACGACCATCAGCATTTCGCAGATCGTTTTTCCTGCTAGAATTAACTGGCACAGCTTCCAAAACCGAAAAATGTACCCGTTGGAATAATCAGCACACTTCATGCTTTCTTTCGATGGCTCACAGCATCTGAGACAGCTTCGCTGACGATGGGTCAACAGAGGTGTAAGTTGCTCCACAGCAACTCACGAACCCCGATTCTCGTCTATCCTCTCCTCGTGCAAGTGCTATTTCGTTATATCGTCCGGCTGACTTTCGTCCAGCTGAGTTTCGAATGAACGTCCACTGACGATAGAGGATGCCTTTTCTACTTTCATCTGAGCATCTCTTCTGTCATGTCAACCTGGTATTTTACCAGTATCATTACCCACGTTCTGGATCCGAGAGGTATTCGGCTGTCAGGAACTGTTCAGCACAGGTTTTCTCGGATCAAAAAACTTTGGTACGGGCCTCAGTCAGTCTTCGTCTGCCTAACCTCATCTATGTATTATAGTAATCGGCTCAAGATGTTGGTAACGGACTTTTTCTCAGCGCCTATTAAGCGATAAGCTATGAAATTTACACGGATGAGTTCAGAATGATGGCCAGATGTGCACTACGTCTTTGTTTTTTCTTATCACTTCCAAAAAAGGCGTTTTCCAAAATAGCACCTTTTTCTTCTTTCTGAGAAATAGGCTGCGTGGATGTTTACCAAATTAACTATGTTCACTATCAAATATCAGTGTTGGTCTATCACTGTAGATACAGTATGCAGTAAAAACACAACCGGACTCTTAATGGGTGGTGGCTTAGTCTGGGAGAGATGAAGGCAGGTAACCGTCTCAGCAAAGTACTTTTTGAAAAGATCTCAAAGTAACGTTTCATATGTTGCAGTCGAAATTCCTCACACAGTGCACCTTTTCTTTCCCTGGTCTTCAGCTTGATAAAAACGTTTGCATTTATTCAGATTGCTCAAAAAAGTTACTCGAAAACCCCGCTTCGCTATTAAAGTCGTAGTGCATTTCCAAAAATGCGAGTGAAAAAAAAGCTACAGAAAACTCAAATGTCCGGTGGCAGGTGGACTTCGAAATGGTAATTCTTCAAATCTGCACCGTTCTTTTTCCCGAAAAATGAAAGTTCCTCTACGTCTATGTTCAATGGAATGCATTATGCGCTGAATTGACATTGACATGTACGAAGTCCACGGACTTCTCTTAGACAAATGGGAGGAACTGGCTGTATAATTCCTGAAAAATATTTTTTTAAAAAATACGTTGAAGTTACGACATTTCTCATTTATGCCCTGAAACTCTGCGCATGAGATAACATCTTCCTTTATACTCCTTAAGTTTATTAGAAAAGCATTCGTTTTTCCTGGATTATTAGATGGAATTATCCAAAAATGATTCGTGCATTCTTCGATAATGTGGTTCCAGAAGTGCGAGCGAAGCGAGCACTCCGAAAGAGTCCGAGGTACGGCGTAGCCGGAATCTCAGACTTGTATGTGCATTATTTCGCACAAAAAATTGGACTAAGTTTTATGAAGAACTAAGGCTGAGTTTTGAACGAATATCGGCGGCTCACCTTGCTTTGACTCAGCTAAGGATTTCATCTGTCAGCAGAGCTTGCTACTTTATACTGCGGAGTGCCAGCCTAATTCAGATGAACTGATTTTCTTTCAGTGGAGCTCTCATTTAAGATCATCTTAACTGAGTAAACTTTACTACGAGAGTTTGTCCGTAGCATTATACTGCCAAGGGCGGTGTTTGTGACGTTCAGACAGCCAATCTCGTCCAAATTGCGTCCATTCAAGTGTGTGGTGTAACTTCGACGAGATTATTTGTACACATGTCGGAACCCCACCCTTAGCAGTATGACGCTACAGACTCGAGAATTTTAGCCTGCATGCATCTTTCCTAAAGTAGGCCAAATGCCTGCGAAAAGATAGATTTGAAATAATCACTTTCAGGATGTCTAAACTGGTCTAAACCTAAACGAGTTTTCAACGTTTCATGCTGATGTTTTCTCTGGTTAATTCTTTCCTGCCCACAATCACACCTTAATGCCTCGAGTGAAAAAAAATTCCAAAACGAGAGTTGGAGAGGCACCAGAAATAGAAATCACTTTCAGATGGAACAAGACCGAGAGGACTCAGAACTTAACCTCAACCCAGCAGGATAGGCCTCAGTTAAACGCTGAGCCTTTTTTTGCAGAAAAGTCCGCAGTCTGCTAAAATTCCAGCGAAAATCGTGCGAATTCCGCAATTTTCCAATTGTTCATGGATCCCCATTTATCAGGTGCTGGGTACTTCGTCCCTGGCCTGTTCATAATCGGACCACCATCCTGTACCAAGAATTAACCAGTTCCAGGACCACCACATATGAATCCTACTGGTGATGCTTTTGAACAGCACCACCACCTGGAACAAACCGATAAAAGACAATGTGCCCTAAGTGAACTTGCATTAATTCGGCCATTCGGCGCGAATGTTGAATTCGACAGCATTTTTGAATAATGTAAGAGGGCATGAACTCTCATTATTTCTATGTAGAGTAAGGTAGACATGATGATCCCAGAAATCTTGCGACGAACCGATTTGTCAGTATCACACAGTGATCTGCAGCAGGTGTATATTAACCAATTTCGAGCTATTCTGAACAGCATTAAAATTATGTGCTCATTTAAAAAAGATGCCCTAAAAACTTTATCTCACAATAAGGAAGACAAATCCTGAGCATTATCAACAAGTATTTACACTGTCCAAATGAATTTTACAATAGTTAACGGGACAAAATTTTTTCGACATTGGCCTGGGTACCCGTAATCACAAAGAATAAGCCGAGCGTAAAACAGAAAATGTTGGAACCAATACGCCAGATGGCGTAGTACCTCGGCTTGTTGTGCCACCATTCACTAAAGAAAGCGACCGTCTCAAGCGTTGGCGGGAAGACAAGAGACAGTGTCATTCCTGCAGAGCCTCCGAAAAGTGGTATGATGTCATCCAAATTTGGTATGGTATGAGATATTATCACTGAAATAATGCAGTAATAAGTCCTGCATTCCTTGTTCTCTAAACCTGAGCATTTTTTGTATGTTATACAGTCTACTCTGCCAACCACGTTGTTGTGGTAGAATTCTTTTATTTGCGACCGACGCTTTTACTGTATCTTCTTTATCAGCACCTGGCAAAAGTCATCAGCATTCTTTCTGCGTAGATCTTACCGTCAAAAGGGTCCACCTTCTCCTTCAAGCCCGACGTTGTTCAAGGCAACGAAGCAAGAGAGATGTTGTTGATGTCGAGGTTATCAAGCTCTCTTCCATCATGTTGAGCTGCATCCATACTACATGATCTCCGCGGATTCCGCTAAGGAGGGTCAGCGATGCTGGGCTTACATTGCATGCGCAGAGGAAATGCGGGGACATCATTAGGCAAACATAAAAAATAGCAGCCTAACGTATGAGTCAGACATTTCGGCAAGAAAAGGCCTTTTCAGAGTACCGTAGCGTTTTGACGCCGCGGCAAACGGGAAAATTGGTTGAGATCTGGCGGCTGAAGCTTTGCTGACCTCAGTAGTTTGGAAATAATGCTACTTCAACAAAGAACAATAGCCTAAATTAGATAATCTAGCAACAATCGCGGAAACAAACATCACGTACATCTGAAAAAGCCGCAGCGGCAGCAGTGCGACAACACACTACCCGGACCACTTTTGCCGCCCATGTTGCGGTACCAACAAATCGCGCGTACGATCGCCGAAAAAATTGAAATACTTTTGTTTCGCCTTGTGATGGTATAATTCTTACGTCTGAAGGCTCAAAAGATATTTCTGGAGGCGAGTAGTACTAGGCCTCTAGTATTCCAGCAACTTTGTTTATCTGCTGCTGCGTTAAACCGCTACCACATTCTCAAGAGACCTACCCTAAAAACCGGACGATAGCCCGCGGGCTGCGGGCTATACTCCGGTTATATTATTGTAATCCATGGCATAAACTACTCTTTTGACATCGTTCTGCTCTCAAAACTCGCAAGAGGTGGATGGAAGTTCCTGAACGTCCGCAGTTACGTAAAGTACAACTGAGGATTTTTTTTCCTTTGCCAGTCGTAGCTAAAGGGATATTCTCCTTGCCGCGTATGTCTTTGGTTTTCTTTCCCGAAAGTGCGCAACTGATCGGGACTTCATTCCCTTTCCCAAGAGCTTTAAGACGAATTCCGGGACGTTCTTTTTTAATGAAATTATGAAGCATGGCCGCTTTCTTTTTCTTTCCACGGGTCTGGCAAAGGCTAACGCACAGAAGTTCGCCAGCATGCGGTGAAATTCCTTCGTTTAATAAGCCTGTATTCTCGAGTATAGGATTCCTTTTCTTTAGTATTTTCATTAGTGACCAAAATACGAGGTCAGTGCAAAGAAACTGGTGGTTCGGTCCAAAATAACAGTAAAAAATCAATAGTGCGGGCTATCGTTCGGTTTTTAGGGTAAGTACATTAGGCAGCATGGATCTACAATGAAAACCTTATCATAAATAGCAGATACGAGCATACAACAATGATCATAGATCATATCCCGTTCATAATCTTATGCGAGTTTTGCTATAAACATTACATAAATAAGCTCAACATCGCTGGTTCTCCCTTAGTACCTTCGGCGACGCTCACATAGTGTGGGTACAACTCAACCTACCAGGAAAGTTACCTTAACGTAGTGCCGATCAGCAGAAATATAAAGGCGAACTACTAGCGCATTCATTAGTAACATGTCAAAAAATCTAAACCCAAAAGATTGGTATGGACAAGTTATGGGTTTTCAAAATTAGCAAAACCCACTGTTATATAGCAGTGAAATTTACTGTTGAAGTTGCTGCTAGTTATACGAAAATGTTCTATGCACAGAAAACCAACGCCTGCAGAGGCCTGAACCTAAAAATTAGTATTAGTAGCATGAGTATATTTCTATATTGGTAAGCAACCATTTTAACGGTAGTTTTCATCACTATGAGATGCTGTGCTCTGAAAACCTTGAACCCCTATAATTCTTCCATATCTATCGTCCTGGACTAGATTCATTGGTATATTATTAAAGAGGGCGTGAGGTCTGTATATATCATATTTGCAGATCGACAACACGTTAAGGTGACCTTGTTAGTGGAAAAGGGTTCGCTCATTCTGACATCAACATCCCTACCGCTATTCATGCCTTGAACAACATCCGACGTGAAAGAGGAAGTGGACAAACGACGGTATACTCTATACATAAAGAATCCTGATTGATTTTTTTTTCAGGCCTTGGTAAAAAAGATACCTGAAATGTAGGTCACAAATTTAGAAAAACTCACCACAACAACGTGGCTGGCACAGCAGATAATATAGTAATGCGGTAATGTATAGCGTTTTTCAAACATATTTAGGCATGCTTAGATTACGCGGGGTTTCCAACAAGGGGTAACCTGCTAAAGCTGAACAGTGTTTTGTGGTTTGGAGCATTGGCAAATACGAGAAATTCTGCAATTCTCTCGTCATATAGGCTTCACCGGGGTCCTCAGACGTTTGATTGGTTGACAAGCAGACCACTGGCAGAATTTTAAAAATAACAGACCAAAAAGCGAGCGGTATCCTTTTTAGCTCGCTTGCCAACGCCCTAGCTACAAAACACCTTGTCCGTTTTTAGCGAGGCTGTTCTTGCCGTTAACCCTACGCAAACTAAAAGTGCCTAAACATTTTTGGAAAACACTGTAGCTACAGATAGTGAGATGAAAATTTAATTACAATTTGATTTAACTACAATTTCTACTTTTTTGCAAGAAATCTTTTAATTTCCTGCACCTACATGTGATGAACACGAAGACAATCCGGAAGAGCATTTCGAGGGAGATAATGTAAGCTCTTCGAACTTTTCGAGCTCTAAGCGGCCTTTTGATGTAAGGAAAGAGCATCTGCACAACAGGGAATTCCTGTAGAAGATAGCTCACAAAGACAACGAGCATCAACATCACTTTTACAGAAAAGTCGACCCTAAAATTGAAAAAAAACTTTCCTCGTTTATTCCATATCTAAACAAATCAATTTGAGTCTGCCTACGAGAAGTGGATTGTGCATATTCTTTTGCACCTCTGGCTGTTTGAGTACTTGGAAATTCACCCGAATACTTACGGGGAGTTGGACAGATTCAGAGTGATGCTTGGTGCAACATCATTGCCGTAAGTGATGTAACCAAAAAATCCGCAGTATGCGTAAATTATGGTAACCAACGAAATACCAGTGGTCAAAACTCCAGTCCATCCTGTCATTTCCTTCGGATGTTTCATTTTGTTTTCTAGGGGCAGTACCTGCGGCAAAATTTCTTGAGCAATCGGCGCTCAGAGTATGGTTGTAATTATAGGTGGATAAACATTATTACCAGTGCTTGACCCTCAAGGGCATATAATATTGCTCCTGCAGCCATAACAGTTCCCTTGAAGTCGGTAAAGGCAGGTAGCTTTGAAGTATGGATATGGGGAGCACTGAATACTTTCTGAAAAAAATTCTATTGGAAGTGACTATAGCAGGAAAATCTGTTTACCGCTTACATAAAGTATAATCACAAGTGATGCGGCCATGAGCACATTACCGAAGAAACAGAACCAGGACATAACATGGATGTTTCGGACCATAGACAAGAGAAGGAATGCCGGCAATACGATAAAGAACCAAGATTCTCGCGCAATACCGTTTTCAGGCCATAGCACGTCTATGATCTGTAATATTTCTCGACTACGAGGAGGTAGAAGGTTTAGGATCAGTGATACTGCAAGATATTGGATGTGGAGGTATGTTTGGCATTAAATATCGTACATAATAAATCTAACTTACTTCTTTTAGATGGTCTAGTACGAAGAGGTAGTAAATACTTGTGATTCCAAATTGTAAAATGATAAGGACTATATTGACGACCCATCTGAAATTGTTTGATATCTTTTTTTATTCAAACTATTATGTGTGGATGCTTTTGCCATTCCATTTTGGGCAATCTCATTGAATTGATGCAAGTCGTTGAGCAAATGGAGTCTTCACAGATGGTAGACGGATTCGGCTCACTTCTAAGCATTTAGAAACAGTGCTTTAGAATTTGAAGTTAATTAGCTGAAAACTTCCCCCGCATTTTATTTATATTCAAATCGCATTTTAAATCTCTTGCTCTTTCTTCTTATGTTCCCACTTCGTGAGTTAGCACATGTTGATGAAATACCGCTTTTATAACTCTCTAATACAAAACTACAACAGCTACGAGGGAGACAGTGGTCAATAACGGCAATACCTTGCAAAGCGGATGATCAGGAAGAAAATGCAGCGTGGAAGATCATGACTAGATCAGAAATTGGTTTTCTCTTTGCCTAACATTTACTTCGGAGGGAATGAGCGCCGTCATCAAACGCTGCCTGGTGCAGCTAAACGAAGTTGCTATCTTGGTCAACATGAAAACTGGCAACGTTGAAGACATCTACACCGCAACATACTTTATGGTAGAGCTGGTATTTCAAGGGAGTGCCCCGTATCCCCTCACGGAAAGATAGGAGATTGCGCGAAATCCGGCACTATGTGTCAGATTGCATAGGCGAAACGGGTCGACCACTAAGTGTGTGCATATAGGAATATTTACCCAGTAAAGGACGGAGAGCTGGGTAAGTCCACTAGGTAAACATAAAAGAAAAGATAATGACGATATGATGGTAATTTACGATCTTAATAACTGAGGACGATATATCTTCTAGAATGGCTTTAGAAGTCGTACTTTCCCGTGCTAGTCTTAAGATGAAAAACAGAATAAGCGCTTGGAAATAGCAAAGGTGTGATGCCATTTATACATACTGTGAGCTATCTACTTAAGAGTGCCAGCTGACTGTGACCGCTCATTGATTGCCGTTCTTTCTACTTCAAACATCTGTCGTCTTCACGTGGGTAAACTCCGCTAGCACAGTGGAACTTGG
>KN550771.1:15628-26426 GCA_000797555.1 Oesophagostomum dentatum | reverse complement strand
GTTTCTCATATTTTGCGTCTTTTTCCCCTTACTCTGCTGATGTTGCCATTTCAACGCAGTCTTCATTTGTCCTACCGACTCTGAAAAATCTTAAACGAGCTGACTGATAGTGGAAAACCGATTGAAAAAACCAATAGAACGATCAATAATCGCTCGATATTTAACCAGTAAAGCGAAAATTCATGTTTCTAGAAATATGCATAAATAGTTCTTCTTGAGGTGCTAAGCCGAAATCAAGATTGGTACAACTATTTATTAGGCTAACGTTTCGGCCAAATAGCCTTCGTCAGAGCTCAGTAAATAGGAATATAAGGATTTATCCGCTCAAACGTCTCGACACCTGCAGGAAAAATCAAAGGCGCGGACGAGACCAACCAGAAGACACCAAAACTCAGACTAGTTCACCTCTGGGACATACCAGGTTGTCCAATAATTCTTGTCTGAAAAATTTCACCATTTTTTTCAACTTTATTGAAAAACAAGTCTAATCAACAATATAATCACCACATTTATCCACGTCCGCGATGTCGGATTTGAGGTTGTCGTAGTTGGTGAATTTTCTTCCGGCCAAATGATGCTTCAGCGGGCGGAACAAGAGGTACTCTGAGGGGGCAAGGTCCGGGGAATACGGCGGATGGACAACTGTCTCCCAGCCGAGCGTCGCCAACTTCTGCTGGGTCTCCTTCGCCACGTGGGGGCGCGCGTTGTCGTGCAGCAGGTGGACCAAGGCCCGTCGGTGACGCTTTTCTCGGATGGCGGCGGCTAGTTTCTCGAGTTTCTCCTAGCATGGAACTCTGGAGAACCTTCTAGAAGGTTTTTACACTTGCCTGATGTTATAACACTTCTAAGGAAAATTATAAAATTTTGAAAATTTTCGGACAGGAATTATTGGACAGCCTGGTACAAGTATTATGCAATCTTACCAGTGCACAGTGTGTAATTTCACATATCTAGCTGCACAAAATTATTTTTTAGAGTAAATGGTGAATGTTTCCTCACCAAATTTGGTGGATATGTTCCCTACCTCTACTCTTTATGTATCCCATATATATAAGGAGCCATATTATTATTATAGCAGTAGTCATCTGTTTTTTTTTATAAGTGAGAGCTAAAACAGACAATTTTGAGAACGTTATTTAGGCATGTAACACATACTTTTTGCGGTAGACTCAATGTGTCACATGCAAATAAACTCAAAAATATATGCCTATGCTACATTTAAGAAAAAAAGCACAAAACGTTGTCAAATTTTCGAATTTTAGAATCCCTCCTTGCACACATATTGATAACGTTGTGTCGAGTGATATGAGTTGTGAAAGTGCTTTCGAAGGAGGTTTGGGAGTTTCTGAAACAAAAAGTGCGCTTTAAATCCAAGAGGCTTGCTCAAGGAATTGATAATTTAAGAAAACAGTACTTATTGGTTCCCTCAACAGCAAATCCATGTCGCTCCCTGGACAGGATTTTGCGCTAAGTCTCCAAAAAGCGCATTTTTTGTAAGTGAGGGTATTTTCTGTGAAAAATTGGTTTTCACTGTGAGGCGCAAGTAGGCGCAAAAACTAATTTGGTCAGTCTAAAGAGGAAGACGCGTTCTACTAATTTTTTGATACTCCTCACGGGGATGTGTGGGGATCTCAACATAAACAAACAAAGAAACCAAGGTATGTGTCCTCTTTTTATGACTTTGTTTCCAGATTTCGAGATACGTTTCTGAAAGCGCGTTTTTCGTCCTTTCACATTAACTAAACAGTTCAATACAACACTCTGTTGTTGGAGTAGTACACGCTCTGAAACAACATTGGTGTTGTTGAAGCGAACCTCACTAGGATGGCAACCTTTCCAAGGTCAACTTCGGGCGATCGCCACGGCTTGAATCGGCAAATAAATGCCAAAAATCCGCTATTTCATATGCACCAAACGTTTCTGAATGTGTTAGTGCCAAAAACGCATTTTTATAAAATAAGCCCAGAAATGAGGTTTGAGCGCCTATATGCTCGAAATTGCACACTTTGCAGTGCCTTACTGCTTTTGGACCACCCTGTGTTCTCGTTTTCTCTTTGCCGCTGTAACAAACAGCGAACAGAACCCCATGGTCTTTACCTCAGCGGATAATCGGCGGCTTTCCATGAATGTTTTTATTAGCTATTAAATTTGCCGTAAGTTAAACGTGGTTGAATCCGGAAATCCTGAAACGGTCTTTAGTTTCAGGACAAAGCCACAGCATCAGAAAACGCGATAAAACTGAATTTTCATTTTTCCGAAATTCCCATCAGGTATAGATTGATACTGTTGATGTGCTGCTCCACTAAAATACTGTCTAAAGTTGTTCTCGAAGTTCGTAATTGAACGCCAATATCACTGTAGGTGTCATCATGTTGTTCGCTATAAGGATAAGATTAAGAAGCATATTCACATAAAATTTCCCATATCCGCTGATTCCTAGATATGGCAGAAATATGAATGAGACTATTTCCACCATAATAAGTATGCATATTAGTAGAGTCTGAAAATAGATGTATGTTCAACTATAACTATGTAATATCCTTGAAATTTGCGTCAATCAGCTGACGCAACGAAACATACTTGTTTCTTAAGACTGTCGGAAGCCGGATATGGCTATATGGTCCAATTATTTATTTACTTGTTTACTTATCTGTTTATCTTTGTTTATTTATGTATTTGTTTATTCATCGCTTATTTATTTATTTATTTTACACACATAAGTATGCTAATATTAAAATGACATTTACCTGGATCAAATACTGGACTTCTCGTTTCAGCGACGCGGTTTTATTTGCTTTCCAATAATTAAAGTACCATTTCAGCTTTACATATATGACTATATACATGGCAGTCATGACAAACGCAATCACGTAAGAATGTATGTAGATAAACTAAAATCGAGCACAATTTACCGTCATGCTATGAAATGGCCAAATTCTTTGAGTGGTTTACCTTTTTATAGGCAGCACCGCCTTCTGACGATCCGCAGTTGTACCAGAAATAGAATTCTAAACAGAACAATGCAGTATTTTGTGAATATAGCCACCGTCACGTTGTAACATAAGCAGTCTCATAAACAACACTGGGTTTAGTCTTGCTCAGTTAACATCGACGACAGAAGACCCCTTTTTACCTTTATTTTATCCTGGTACTATTGTGTTATCCTTGAAAGTACGGTATAAATTGGATACGCTCAGATGGGATTAACAAAAATATATCAAAGTATTGATTACACCCGGTTCATACGCAGGAGAGTGACCCGCGCCGTAGCCTTCCTTAATGACAGCGGCTCGGATCTTGCGGCCGAAGCTTTCTATCCCTTTGTGTGCTAAGTGATATTTGCCTATCTGCACACCCTGACTTGCATATAGAAGCTGTTGCATATACTTGTAGGGCGTCTTCTTATATGTTAAGAACATGTATGCATACATTATTCGTAGGCATCTATGTACGCACAAGACGCTTGTGTCATCTGTTTTCTCATTATGTCTTAATCTTCTTACTACTTTACGTGTATGGTCTTTTCTTAAGCGTAGCTGTTAACTTTAATTTTTATGTGTCTTTAATATGTTGAGTTTTCTTGTTAATAAACATCCACGCGTTAAGCAGCTGTTACGGCAGTTCCACTTGGGTTACACCTAGATGGCTCCATGACGTACTCTAGGTGTCAAATCCAGAGTTACTCTAGAGTTACTACTTGAGTTCCCGGTTAGTAGCTGTAGGTAGTGGTTAGGACTACACCGTTTAAGGGTTACACGTGTGTCTTGGGACAGCAAGGCGAGCAATGATAATAATGGAATAACAACAATGATGGCAGTCACCTCTTTTCGAACTTCTAGCACATTTCTAGATAATTAAATTAACAATTACTTTCAGCTAATTCCCTATAAGTGGTGTATTTTTACAGTGTTAATTATATTATTCACCCCAGATTTTCAGTTATATTACAGCTAAAAGTTGTCTTGTGGCTATGTTCATAAGCACTGTAGCCGATTTTTTCGTTTCCCTTCAATCCTCTTTCACTGCTATTAATCTCAAGACATCGTCACATCCATAGTTATCTTTTAGATCGCATCATCTTACTCCCAGCTGATTTCTTCATACTTTAATTGTTTTATTTAATGAAAATTTACGAACTTTCAAACCTGAGTGCCCATCTAAGCGTTAAAGTCACTGCAAAAAAAATCTAACCTTGCTCGGAAAATTCCTTTCTGCAGCCGAAAATATTTGACATCGCGATCAATACGAAAACGTAGATCCATATACAGGCTGACACCCTTAAAGGAGACAAATGGGAACAGTAGATAGTAATTTACTGCGTGAAATATTACAGTTTTGTTCTTCGAGTAGAGAATAACTCTGAGTGAACTGAAGGAAAAATAAACAAGAGAAATCGGTTAAGGGTAAGGAAAAACGACAGCATAAACATCCCATTAAAGGCAACTCCTTCAAATGCAAGTGGTATGTAGTATAGTGATAAGCTATCGCCCATGTACTAGAAGAAAAGAGTTAACTTTTTATACATTCTAGGATAAAAGAGCTCCATTTTGTAACAATCTTGGATCTAAAAGAAAAGCACACACCTGAAAACCAGTAAGCGTCATCGGAAAAGCAGCATAAAGGTCTAGTAGAAGCGCGCATGTGTCACACCACATGAGCTGCACAGTAATAAGATAAAAACTTCTCTCTCGAAAAATATGCCATCCCTAAAATAAATTTCTCGTGAAGTGTTCAATGCGATAATTTTTTTTTGCTTTCAAACGACTGAACTTACAGTTTGCATCATCGTTGTTTCATGCAGAAAGACTGTATAAAATTAGTACCAGAACTAACAAAATTAGCTTTATGCTCGCGATTATTTGAGACGTAGCGCCCTATCAGTACTACGAACAGATAATGCTTGCGATCGGTTAACAAAAGACTAAAAAGTAGCACTTCTTGATATTTTTCTAAACTGCCAGAAAACTGCAGTCAAGCACCCAGTATTGATCTGCGACTATGAGAATTGATCGATAATGATTCTTTTATTCTGAGTAATCTATTTCATTTAGTCTCCGATACCATACAATGAAATGAATAAACACCGCAAATTTTGTGTGCTAGTTTGTCCGTTTTAACTTTTCAGAATATTTACCTAGGGGAAGAAGCCGAAGCAGTGCGAACAGAACGATTACTCTAGCTATGTTTCACTCTGCATGTATCCCTAATCGTAAGCTGCATGAACTTCAGTGTTTCCTCTCTTACTTATTACAGTAGGACTAAATACCCGCGAGACGAACAGTCCCGCAACCAGTAATGTTTCATCATAGGGCATTGGAAATGTTGTTACCCCGCAAATTATGTCATTTGAGGTTTTTCATTGTTTTAAATCTTTATGACATTTTTCCATTCTTTCATGTACCACGTCACCTTTCCGCCCAAATCTAGCCGTTCTTTTTAATTTGGATTTGAAAGATGTAATCCGAGATCCGTTTCAATTTTTCAAAAATATCCATGTGCAGTATCATGCTTACCTCATCCTATAAGTAAATTTTCAGTAGGCACATACTTGCGAAACACGATAAGTAAACGGTAAAGTTTCCGCATCTCGCGATGCGATGCTCCTCAAAAGTGGATTCTTTGTAAAACCGGCTGTGCGTTCAATGAGATGCGCTGGTGTAACTGGCTATTGCCTTCTCATTTCAACAACTGTCAGCAAGTTACTATAGCTGTAGCCTTCTCCCTTCAACCAAGTGTCAGCTAGTTACCATAAAAGGCAGCACATAGTACAGTTACTCAACACCTCATGTTTATGCTGAACGGCAGGCTAAGACCATCAGCATTCAAGCTTCGAAATTTCTTGCCTCCCTTACTTTATGCATTGATTGTGTTTTGACGAACATTTGTTTTTGGAATTTAATGACAAGTGAATGCAGTACTTATACAGATTGGAGCAGTTACATGGTTTGCTAATGTAATAACCAACCTAAGCATGTCCGGCTACCTAGTCAGTTGCATTCGTATATATTTTCTAAGTATGTGTATTTATCTCCTCTAGTTTATTTTAGTCAGTCTAGCTCTTTAGCCGAGTGCTGTCATATTAGCTTAGCAGTATAAATTTAATTTGGCGCACATATATAACGCATAGGAGACCCTTACTCCGTTGACAGCATCGAGCGGTTTCCTTGGGCATTTTTGGCACATAGCACCCCTCCGGTCCTGACCACCTTGGAGGTATAGGGGTTCAGCCGGGATTCCTTCACCAGGTTAGGGGACCAGGTGTAGATTCGTAACAGCTGGAGATACGAAACTTAAGGAGATCCCGCTAGTGTCGGGTGGAGGCTAAAGGCCGATCGAGTCGCCACGAAAATATTAGAATATTTCTCATTGCGTACTATCTGACTTTTGGACTGACAATCTTGCGTTCAAATATCTTAACGAATCATTCACCTGAAAGGCAGAATTTATCACCTTTTTCGATGAAAATTCCTACTTCTCTAGGCTTTGTTTCCGTTAGATGAACCGCTTAGAATTAGTAAATACGTAAACAACAGTACCACAAAGTTCGATTTTTTCAAGAACATGTTCTACCTTGTATAGTGCTATGCTAAGGAGTGCTTGTACAGCCAGACCAATCAGTGTGGGAATAAGGATAAGAGCAGATGCCAGTAGGCGTATGGAAACTGTAGCCTCTACTAGCACGTCTATCATCTGAAATAATGTTTCGCTGGTTCTACCTTATTCATCATTAAAATCACTACACCTAATATAATAGCACATCCCAAGAGAAGAGATGAAGGGTCGCGAGAAAATCTTATGAAGTACCAAAATCTATAGATATTGCAAGCAAAAATCACAAATGCAAAAACCATCAATTTTTGCATACTGAATAGTAAGAAAAGTAGCTTTCCTATTCAAATGTAGTCTACTATAGTAGGCTAATAAATAAGAGCGGGAACAGTCTGCGAACAAGTCTAACGGTAATTAATTTTCAGAAGTCCCTAGACAGTGGGAAACTTCGACTGAGGTGGAAACTGCAGGCGTTTTCACAATTATATTGTTTCGCGAACGACGTATGTCCAGGGTTTTTCACAATTCATATGTCCTGGGAAAAAAACAAAGTTTTAGAGCGAGAATTTTGAGATGTTGAGATACGTAATGCAGAGAGCCCGTGAAGTAAGAAGCTGAAACAACGATTGCGCAATAATTCTGTTCGGCATAAGCAGTGGGAACAATATGCCTACGAAGCTTTTTGAGACAGTCACAAAACAGCAAAACAAAAGTAAGATGTTCATTTTGCATGAAAAAACCAGAACAGATTTTAGTTCAAAATCTGTACCTTGTTCTCGCTTTGTCTGTGCAACAAAAAAAAACGAAACAATGCGAAATGAGGGGAATCTTCTGCAAGCTGTTCAATCAAGTATAAATTGTAAAGCTACACTAACGAGGTGTCACGAAGAAAAAAAGAAAGAATCCCTTTTTCTGAAAAGAAAAATCGGAAACAGTATTTAAAGTAAGGCCTCAGACTGGCATAGAGTGAAAGACCAACTAAAAATCCTGTACAAATGCAACAGAAGTAGCTTACTGTGGATAAAAAGCTTTAAAAGTGCACCCGTTGCTTGGTGGATATTTGCAATGTTGCTGCGCAGGTATTCTCCAGCCAGGGTCAAGCTTGTGATGTGTCAGGAGGCCCTCGAAATCGACCCCTCCCTCGGGTAACTCTCACGAAACCCCCCCCCTCCTCGTCAGTAATACATAATGCTGTAAAAAAATAAACGATTTACGAGGGTAATGAGCTCGGAGATCCAATCCCCGGTGAAGTCAATTTTTCTCAAAAAATGAAACGCCTCAATGCCTCAAGTCTTCCACAAATATGGCGGAAAAGCAGCTGAGCAAAAGAGAGCTGAAATCATCAAAGAAAACCAATGAAATTCGGATCCATGAGGTCGAGGGTTCGATTCCTGGAGCCAAATTTTTGCAGAAAATGAAAGTGATGGAAAGCTTCATAAAGTCAGGAAGCAATGCGAAATAATAGTTATCAAACATCATAAAAGCAAAAAAGGAGAAAATGGGGGTTTTTAATCGCTGAACTTCTTGAAAAAAGCAGGAAAGTATGCTAGCGGAAAAGTTGAATAAAGGGTAATCCTCGGAATGTTCCCGGACATGCATATGTCAATGCATATATCAATAGCGCATGATTTTCTCCATTTAATGGTTTCTTTGATGCTTGAAAAGGTAGCGCGCTTCAAGAAAAATCTCCAGTCAAAATGAAGGTGCCGTTAACATGTGAGAAAAGTATGGTTCCGTAATACATGGATTACTCTTCGATTATTGAATTTCTTTAGAAAGAACCTAATTATATGGTTTCCGAAGGTATGCTCTACTAACTGCAATTTACGTTAAAAGGAAAGGTTTTGTCAGACGTGACAAAAGTTGATGTGGCACCCCTCAAAAATAAGGGGGTCCGCCACATCAAAACTACGGGGGTGCCACATCAACTTTTCTCAGGAACGAAGAAACATATGATAAGGAAATTGGGCACAGTAATACAAGGAGGAGTAAGGACTATTCAGGCCAATTCTTGCAATTCAAGAAAAAGCATTGACAATGTTATCGTATTTGTAAAAAAAGCGAAAAATTAGGCTTTTTACGCGGAAACAACACTTCCGAAGGCTTTTTAAGACGGAAATAATAATCAGCAAAGTCTCTAAGGGTGTTTCATACATCGAGTATGTGTAATATGAGTAGAAATAGCAGTTCTACAGTCTGCAAAAACTTCTGGTCTTACGGATGATTGAACGCCGGTCCTTCGGACAAGATGAAAAAGCGTTTGCCACTACACCATACGCACTTCTAGTGCACGATCTTGTATAATTGAGTGTACTCGTGCCGTAAGCTGGTCTGTAGCCTAACCGTTAACGCAACCTCAAATATCTGCGGTCGATCTTTAACATTTTTCAGCTGTATACTACGTGGCGTTTTCTGCGATTTCCCGACCTCCACCCCCTAGGTCGACCCCTCCCCCACAGCATCACTCAGGTCGAGCCCCCTGATGTGCCATCTCCATCACAAGCTTGACCCTGTCTCCAGCGATTGTTCGCTCTGAGCTTCCGCACTCAATTTTTCCGGATTCCCTATGAACGCAATAAGGAGACGTTCTCTTCACTGCAGGTGTTCTTCTTTTCCACTACTTGTCTGTTTGTTTCTTCTTTGAAAAGAATCCCTTGTCCCTGAGAGACGAGAGCACTGGACTAAGTACGTCCCATACTTAATTGTATCACCTCACTTTCTCTTCAGTCTGAGATTTTCACGAGAAATCTCCAGATCAAGAAGCACAGTGGTGGATTTCCGTCAATCCTGAACAACAAGAAGAACTGTTCGAGTTTCCAAATTATGCTGGAAAACAGCATGCCGAGTGATGCAGTAAGTTGGCATTTTGCAAAACGTTGACATGCAGATAAATCCTAGGAATAAATTTTAAAAATCGACTGCGAAAAAAAACCGTCAAAATATACGAATAAATAAATGCGAAGAGAGAAGAGTTAAAAATGCGAATCTTTAAGAAATCACAACAAAACCAAAGCTTGATTTTCCGACTCAAAAATTAATGGAGGTGTAAATAAGAAACTGACGTAAAACAATGAGTAAGAGACTAGAAAAAACTGGCTCTCAGTGCAAAATGCTGTCTTATCCACAAACGCACAGTCCTCAGATTGAAGTGTGGAAAATCCGTGTAAATTATTGTGCTTGGCAGAAGGCGCATGTGCTGTTGTACCCTCGGCCTCACTTCGAGAAAAGAAGTCGAGTAGGACGGTAATCGGCGCGGGCAGTCGGCAAGGCAGTCGCAGGGCGTGCAAATCTGGTCGGGACCCAGATTGGTCGACCGATAGAAGCCGGCGGATTGCTGGCGTATTGGGTACCGACCAGAGTTTACAGCGCCGCGACTGCCTCGCATTGACTGCCGTCCTAGACGACATCCTATCGCGAACTAAGACAGCACAGACTATCATCCATTCATGTAATAATGGAGACTGGACGCGTGCCAACTTTTGAAAACTGTCATATATGAGTGGTATAGGTTTGGCGGCAAAATTTGAATGCGGTTTTGAAAACTCTGCGTCTCTCTTGACGCAAGCTGTCTGCTTCACTTTGAACTGGTAAACAGCCAAGGCGTACTATGACGACGTTGCTCTGCAGTTACAGTGAACATTGGTTAATACACATCATTTTCTGAATAGATGATATGTAAATTACGTATATACGCTGAATTAGTAAACGACATATTCGATGGGGTCCAGTCTATCATCTTTAGTTAAGAGTTTCTTCGATAGATCCAAAAATGGATTTTGAGCGATTGTCGAAATTGTACGCCGGGCGGCAGAAAGTTGAAATATTGGGCGAAAATAAAGTTTCTTCGTTAACAATGATCGCTTGTATTACCCTGCTTCCTCTAAAATGTGTCTTTTAAATTCGAACGAAGGCCATCTGACTCAGCCGGCGAGCCAGGTGTTCTTTCCTTCATTTTCGCCTAAGTGACATATTGATAAAGGAAATTCTCTACCATTAGTCGTTCATTACGCTTTTTATATGTATATTTTCACCCCAGTTTTATCCTGTAAACGATTCCAGTGAAAAAAATAATAAAAGAAACTCAGAAGTTATAAGAAGATTAATAATATTATAGCAAATCAGGCTGAAGTTCAAAGAAGAAAGGACCTTGCATCTACTTTATCCTTCTTGTGTTTTCAGCCTTTTTTCCCTCACTTCTTCATACGTGACTGCCAGTGGCGGTCCAGGGGGGGGGGGTACCCCCCCGCGA
>KN550759.1:13294-23941 GCA_000797555.1 Oesophagostomum dentatum | reverse complement strand
TAAGGTAGTTCTGGAATCCAAATGTTCCTAAACTTTTCCCATTATATACCCGTTGTATTATATGCATATTTTCTCGTAAAATTCTTCCAAGAAATAGTCCTAAAATGAGGTGTGCCCATATTTGCAATCCTTTATTTGCTTATCCGGCGATAATTTTAAATTTCGTGAAAAGTCTATTTAGCTTAAGTCCATGATTCACTAAGCTTTAAAATTTCGGTTTACGATTTACGACTAACGGCACCGCTGCCGCTAGTTTTGCAATATTTATATGAGTTAAAGAGTGGATTAAACCTTTTACCCTTGGTAAAGAGCAAAGCTATGAGTTTGCTCTTAGAGTGCACCAGAGCTTTGCCCTAGATACACTTTATTACTACATTCGAGCTCACTGACGTAATCCTCCTAGTCCGTTCCCACAGAGGACATTAAATTTGAAGTCAGCAGTTATACTTGACGTCACTGCGTTCTATTTTCCGTTCTGATGCAGTACACAAGACGCTGGTCGAATGGGTTGAAGGGGCGGACTAGGTGAATTTGATCCTTGGTTACCTCCTCTGCCTCACCTCATTAACTACTAGTTCTCATATAGTAAACTACCAAGTCGACTTCTTCTAAAGATGATGTGACGGATCTGTCATGCTCCTTCCTTTTTTCAACTTTGTGCTGTCGTCCATCAATCACTACTTGCCTGTCATTACATGACGCCGATGTGTCCGAAGACAATTATTTCCTGACACAGGGCCAAAAAACTCGTGTCAATGAAATCAAACGATACATTTTCTTTCAGCTATCACTCGATTCTTACATCTGCGTACTTCTTTTATTCGTTTTCTCTTTTCTTCCTTTTTTCTTGCCCCTTTTTTCACCCTCCCCGTTCTTTTCTCGAGTAGTTTTGTACACGAATTTCCTCCCGGGGGAGACGGAGCTCTTATCATCAATTAATATTTCCTTATAAATATACTTACCGGTTTTTTGCTTCAGCTACACGAGGTGCATACGATTCTTTATTAGGCTTACGTTTCGGCGATGTCGCCTTTTCCAGAGCCTAAATGGGAGGGTGAAAAACCTTTAAAATCCTTTAAAAACCTAAACCTATTGCCGAGGTTTATTGATCGACGAGCATTTGAATATTTCCTTACTTTTTTCATCGCCATTTTGCTAAGAAGGGATAGTTTTTCAAAATGTTCCTAGCTCCTTTTCTCATTCCTATGTTGTTTTGAAGTGGAAACGGTGCTTACCCTTCATCTTTGAAGAAATTTATTTATTTATTTATTTATTTATTTATTTATTTATTTATTTAATTTACTCCTGCACTCAAGGTGTGCCACTACAAGATTTGAGAAAAAATATTAGTAAATCAAACATTTTTAGGAATAATATGGTTAGTAACAACATAAAAAAGGTTGGTTATCCTTCCGTTAAATCGCCACACAGGAGTATAACTGCCCACTGTTTTTTTTTTAGAAAATTTAATTTTTCATATAAGGAACGAAATTTAAAATAGCTTTTCCAAAGAATAAATTTAAAGAATCTGGCAGAGAAACGTTCAAATCTTGCAAATCTGCTAGGGGTGGCTTGTTTTGTTTGAAAACGAACGTGAGTGGAATGTAAATGCTTTCAAATTGATGTCGGAGACTACTTTTATATAGAAGAAGTACTCTTCTGAGTTATTCCTCCACTGGAAAATGGTTCTCATTCAAATTGGGTAACTGCATGCATTCCATGCTTTGTTTACCTTACCGGCTAGTGATCCTAGAGGTAAATTCCAGTCTTCCTTTAGCTGATCGCTATATAATACTCACTTTTGTGAGTTTTTTGCTGTTGTTTTATAATATTATTAATATTATTATTTATTCATTTGAATAGAAATCCTATCACTGTGGACGGCAATTCTTTAAGCAGCGGGTACCCTAAGAAAGGACGCGAAAATTTTTAAACTGATCTGAAATTTATATGTTCTCAAAATTTTCCAAAAAGTCGCTTTGAGCTTTTTCTTCACACATCTGCTAATTTTGATAAAATATTTATGATAGGTTAATACTAGAAGCGAATTCGAAAAACAATTTATTGAAAGCTTTCGGCTCAGAGAGCCTTCTACAGGTCTAAACATATACATACTTCATCATGTACGTCCAGTACAGGATCTCTGAGCCGAAAGCTTTCAATAAACAGTTCTTCGAGTTCGCTTCTCCTATAATCTTGTCAAAAGTTTATCTATGCGACGTAGGGATAAATCGGTATTGAAATATTCACGGTTTAATTTAAGTAACTGCAACATCGATTTTTTCATTGATATTTCTCCTTCGCGAAATTTCCGGGCTCAATCTTCCTGTGCATTCTGTAACGACACTGAGAGTTGCGCTAGAAAACACAAACATCAATTTATAAAATAATTTCTATTGTGAACTTTCGTGTTTATCCTCAGAAAACTCAATTTTTTACTAAAAATTTGCAAAAAGTCGGTGGAATATGGTGCTTAGGAGGTTTCGTTTCGGTCATGCTCTTTTAATAATATTTTCTGGACATTTCCAATTTTCCGCTTTTGTATTTTTTAAACTTTTTCTGCTGTGATTAATTCTATCGCTATTTCTATTCTCAAAGGCAATGCAAGAGTTCATTTCATATTTATTCCGTTTTTTTACATGAACATTCGCATAACTCCTTAGTGTACTTAAAAAATTTGGTATATTCTATGGCCACATTTCTTTTCTTTTTTTCTTTTTGATTAATTGATTTTTTGATCTGCCTTCCTTGAACTTTTACACTCCCGCTTTTCCATTTGGCACGCTTTATGCGTATATGAGATAAAATAAAACAAAATAAATGAAATATTACCTCTTCTTTTTTATAGGAATTAAGAAAAATTCATCTTATTGATTCAAAAAATTCATCTTATTGATTATCTTTCTTCTAAAAATTGCTGGAAATTGCTCTTTTGAAAGAAGAAACCCTATGGAGCAGCCACCTGAAATTTTAAATTTAATTTTGAAACCTAAGCTTAGTCAAAAACCTTGTAGTAACAGTATTACCCAGAAGCTGCCCATGCCAGGCGCTCTCCTTCAAATCCTATCCTCATTATCCTCTTCGTCCCATGCCCATGACCTTCACGATCATGCTTGTTGACTCGTGGCGGGAATTTGAAAAAGCGCTTCATCGCTCCTTTCTGAAATACTTTGAAATTGAAGATATATCATGTTTGACATCATTTTATATGAGCCGTGTGATGACGTCCATAAGAGGGTTTTTTGAACACAATTCGTCTCATTCATTATGAATTTGTCATTAATAACGTGAATTTCTGAAAAAGTACTGAAAGCGTTCGATTTTCAACTAATCAACGAGCTGCTTGGGGGTATAGTAGCGATGATTAAGAGCTTTTTGATGGGTCTGATTTGTTGCTTAGTGTTCTGCAAAAAGAGTATTGTTGAAAGGTGAGAAACACGAACACTTGACCGAATATGGTTTCTTGCGAAAAGATTAGACGTTTGATTTGAAGGATTTTTTTACGAGTTTCGACTTTTCGAATCAATCAATACAATCAATAACCAACCCCCTCTACCCAAGAATGGGTCTAAAAAATGTTTGAAATCATGGTCAGGAAAAAGTTTAAAAGGTCTGCAATTTCTGAATTAATTTTTATAAAACTATGTCTAAAATATCGATTTTTTTATTTTTGAAGATACTGGAGATATTTAGCAAGTTAATTTTGACTAAGCAGCTCCCCTGTTCACGCCCCTTTCGCCCTCAGGGGTGGCACCTATCAGCGATGCAGTCTGGTACAGCACTTGTAGCTTAGCTTTAGCGTTTTTTCACCTTGTACCGAATGTTATGGCTTTTTTTACAATGATCCCTTTGCACATGGTTGTACTAAGGAAAAAAAGTAATGTTTATAAAGAAAGAACTCAAAAGCGAACTGTCTATCAATAAATCCTACGACACACCAAAGTACGTTAGCGTCTTCTCCACCTTGTACTGGATGCTCTATCTTTTTTCAGTAATGATACTCTTGTACATAGTCATAGTAAGGAATAAGAGTAGTATTTACGAAAAAGGAATTCAACAGCGAACCGTCTATCAATAAATCCTACGACGCACCAAATTACGGAGTGAAGACATTGCAATGAAATGACTTTAGATGATTATCTTTGTTGGGCGTGCTTTCACCACCACAGTACAATAATACTAAGAAGAATGCAGCTCAAATTATTCTTATTTGGACATACCCTCTTTTTCGCGTACTATGACTAGCGAAGTGGGCGGGGCCAAACTTGCTTCGTACTACAAAGGGTGTCCAAAGCAACTTGAAAAGCAAAGAAGCGTGTCGAAACGAAAAGAATGGTCAACATTATGCGAGTTCACCGTGTTTTTACCTGTTTGAACATGGCTAGCATCCTCTCGGGTACGTGGTTCCGCCCATCTCACTAGTCATAGTCCGCGAAAAAGTGGGTACGTGCTTTTCACTTTGTAATTTGGCATGTTGTAAGGTTTATATCTTGAAAGCCACCTTTATTAGAGTCAGGACCTACTGTTAAAAACTAATAGCAGTCGTTAAGAAAATATTAAAGACATCTGCGAACTTGCCTTCTTCCTCTCCTCCCATGAGGTGGTGCAGCGATAACATGCGAGCGCTCAGAAAAACCTCGAGACATAAATTCGGCTTTGATGAGGCGAGAAGCGGATGGTGCTCCTCGTGAAGTGAGGGTGCGGTGCATGGATGATGGACGAGTTTCAGCTATGAACTGACTAGTACATTCAAATCTATCTTCCAGTGTTTCTTTCCTTTTTTAACATCATTTTTTGACAAGCTGAATAAAAGGGCTTGCGGGAGATGGATAAAGCAAAAAAGTGTATGATTTTGTCCACTAGGCGCACATATACCACTGAAGAATTCTGAATGGAATTTTGAAGCCGGTAATTTTTCACATCTCTTGCAAGAGAAAATGCACCTACTGTACCCTAAGAGAAGTGTAGATGCAGAATTTACTTGCGCAAGGACAGAATGGGGCATAGGATTCGACCAAGAAAAGTTATGGATCGTTCATTCCCTGCAAAAAAAATGCTAAACGAAATGAGATGTCAGTGGATTTAAATTTTTAGCATATTATGAAGAATTTGATCTGTGCGCGAGTCGCTAGTGGTTGCACTTTTTATGCAGCTTTCATGAAATTTGGGCATATGACGTAAGAAATTTAAAAAAAAAACTTGAAGAAAACAATTAAATGAGTGCCAAGATTTGCGCATGAAATGAAAATCCCTGCTTCTTCTGCTATTGCTTACGTTTGAATTTTTGTGTCTACAGTTGAGTCAAAGATACGGTATGTTCGTTTTGTCGCAACAGCTTCCCATGTGACTGTGATTAGTCGCAAACATTGCAATCATTTGGGGCTTTTTATCCTTAGAAATAAATTTTCTCGAATTTTCCTGACTACTTATTATTAAGAATTATTCTGTACGCATGGTAAGCAATATCAATCATGCTACAGTACCCCCAAGGCAAATATAGACATCACTGCGGCAAATCGGATGGGCGGGGTCTATAGCCTAGGTAAAAATCGTTGTCGGTGCAGTGAGGCAATCTACTATAGTTCACATTTTAATAGCGTTAGAATCACACACTTTTCCACCGAAGCAAGTGCAGATGCAGAATTCTTGCATGTGACTACAAGCAGAGACATGTGGTACGACCAAGGAGGGGATATTGATCGATTGAAGACCATCATTTGTGCGGATTAGGTGGATTTTTCTGTGCATTCAGTATTCTGAAGGGTACTGGGTTCTTTACGTCAAAGCAACCTAGCTGCTATGGTGATTAGGTGTATTTTCCGCAATTGCACATATGACGTCATAAAGAGCGGAAATTTTTAATTTTGAAATGGTATCATTTATACTCCAGTATGGAGATACTCTCAACTGTTATTACCGACCGTGAATTTCTAGGAATGTTCTACTTTTTTTCAACTTGCCTAGGCAATTTTCCACTTTTCTGCCCTCTACCGTATCCTAGCCATAAGTCGTACTTTTAAAAAGAATTCTACACTAACCCATATTCCGGCCGACTCTCATCAGAGATCCAGTCTCTTGCCGAAGTAATTTTACCCATAGCCATTCATTTCTCATCTAGTACTGCCATAAACAAGCTAATCAGACGAGATGTCGGACCGCAGCCAACAGACTCGACGGAACATTTCCGATTCGAGTCAACGTCACCGCCTTCGAGACTAGTTACTTTGTTTTTACCTCTGCTTCGTCTCTGCTGTAGTAGCTAGCTCTTAATTTACGATTGGCTATGTATTCTTGGTCCCAAAGGCTGTGGCGGCGTATTCCACAGCTTTTGGCCCCATTGCCAAGGCATTGAACAGCTGCCAGCTAGCGTTCCTTCCACCGATGACGTCATCACAAGGGGTGGATGTTTTATTGCTCTCCTGTCAAGTCATGACCTCAATGTGATGATGGTGAACTTGGACGAGTGCCAGCTGGCCAATCAGACTTCACCTTGGACTCTGCTGTTCAAGGGCCCGAAAGGCGGTCTCGCATACGCTGAGGAGGCCACTGTTCCGGAGCTGTTTACTAGTTGATAGTCACAGAAGTACAATAAGCAGAAATTTGCATCCGTAAAATCGATCTGGGCATTTTCTGGCAATTCTTCTATTCTGTTCAATCTTCCTTTTTGTCAACTGTAATACGAGGGATAGAATAGCAAATACACTCTTTCTCGCGGACCAAAACCCCTAAACTGGGCGGAGCCAGGTATTCCTTCTAGCGCCACACGTGTCTAAAGTTATTGAACAGCGCGAATTAACTCAATACTGTCGAATTCATTTGTGTGTAAAACTTTTCGTTCATTTTCAAGCTATTTAGACACACGTGGCGTTTCGTTTTGCGCATGGCCCCACCCTCCTTACGGGTCTTAGTCCGTGAAAGGGAGTGTAATTCCTAGAAATCTCTGAAATCCGTTGGATTATTTAAGAGCGAGTAGTCGTCGCACTCGGGGTTAATTAGTCCATAAATTGTGGACAACACACCTTACCATACCTACTCGGTGGTTTACACGACGATTTCTTCAGTGTGTTCAAACAACTCTTACCGTAATACTCACGGAAGTTAGCTTCATTTTTAAAAGAAAATTCTATGGATCCTAAGATTTCAAAGAAAATGTACCGTTTTCTTAACCGGTGAAAGGGGGGAGGGAAGTACTAGTTTTTCAAGCTAAAAGATTACGGTAGGAGTCTTTAAAGTAACTGTGGAGAATTCGTCACGGTAGTCACTTGACATGCCCACAAAACCTCTGCGTTAAAAAACATTTTACTGCTACGTTAATTCGTTAAATGACCGTAAAATCGGTACCCTGTCTAAATTCGCCAACGCTTTGACCTACTGATCTATTTCACTGACCTACTTTCACGTAGCCTGGTGTGGATGTAGAGCCAACGTTGTTCCAAGATGAGGGCCATTTCTACGAAATTAACGATTTAACGAGATGTTTCGAGCCGAAGGGGCGGGGCAATATTTATGATTCTAAATTCTCTGGTTAAGGGACCCATGCTGGACATTTCAGTAGTACATATTCTGTTTGTCGCGGACTAAAACTAGTGGAAATGGGCGTGGTTTGGTTCCCGAGTGGAACACAAGTGGAACAGTATCGGTTAAAATTGAGCTGATTTTCAGTGTTTTAACCAATTTGAAGACGTACCTTGGGTACCCTGGCCCCACCCACCTTAGTCCGTGAACAAAAGAGTATATAACCGCGAGACATAGTTAAACACAGAGTTACCCAAAGACGCCCCTTTACCCAAGGTGTTTCATACCTCTCGTTGGACCATGGTCTCCGCTCTGAAGAGCCCTTCCACTGCTGAGAACGGCACGTTTGCGGACCACTTTAGCCAGCCCGAGCCTCTCAATTAGCTCGATTTTTGTTGTCGCTGCGGGCGAACCGCGGGTTAACCCGGGTCGACCCGGATTAGGTCACACCGCTTCAGCTGCCTGCAGAGCAGTCGGTTTCGATTCGAGGTGCGTGTATGCGTGTGTGTGTATGTATATATGCGTGTGCGAGCTAGTGAGTGTATGCGGCGAGAGAGCAGTGGCTCGGAGCCGAGCGCGGACGGGCCGCGAGAGCGCCCGAGAGGGACGCGGACGCCGCGAGCGCTTTGGCACACGCGGCGGCGGTGGCGGTGGCGACGAATCGATCCACGGCCAGGGCCCCCGTGTCCCTCGCGGCTCCGCGTCCGCTCTCCCTCTGTCTCTCCAATAGCACACATGGCAGCTCCAGAGAGGACCCCCTCGTATACTGATGTGTGTCTGTGTGCGGCGCCCCGTCGTCGCCGCAGCGCTCATGTCTCCGGATGTGTTCAGCGTCTGTCGTCGGACAAATTGATCAATTCGGCTCTGATTGGTTGCGATTATCGCAGCCAATCACATTGCTGTACTGTACCCTCTGCACTGCTGCTGGACGAGTTCTGGTGTGTGTGTTTACCTGCCGTTCCTACGCACCGCGGCTGTGACCGGAAGTGCTGCGCCAGCTGACCGCTGCGCCGGGCACTTTTGGTTTCTGATTTCTGGTCGATTTCTCGCATTTAGCTTATTCAGACAGCAATTCATCGACTCGTTTTTAGAACATTAACCATGCGATTTTTCATAATCATATCATCTCTGTCACTGTATCTTCCTCGCTCTTTCCGATTTTCTCATGTTTCGCAATTTCCCGAAATGGATTAGCCTACTAATTCTTGCGTTATTTGCATAGTTACATACTGCTACGCTGTTCTAAAGTAAACTCAAAAGTGCAGCTGAAAAGGATTTACCTCGTGCAAAAACTACCCCTCTAACAAGGAAAGTTTTTCAACGTCTGTGGGCTTCTGTGATGAGATTGTGTAAATTATAAGCTTACCATTTAGACTGCCATAAAACACAACCTTCACTCTCCTAATCTCTCTTTGAAGAGGTTATGTTAACAAGACTTTTCGCGAGAGTTGTATTCTAGCATAGAATGGGGGTGCAACGTAAGTGCAACCATGGCGTAGTGGATAGTACATTAGTCCGTAGTACAGAGGTCAAGGGTTCGATTCCTTGCTGAGGTCCACCTTTTTGTTTTTGCACTTTTTTGCCGATTTAGTGTATCTGAGACTAAAATGAGTTTGATAATGGTTCTTTTTCTATCTACCTACGTCATTAGCTTCTAGATTCTTTAGTTTCGTCATTGAACCTCATACATTATACAGCTGCCAGATTTATTTTTGCAAAATTTTGCAGCATAAGCGCGACTAGCGCAGAAATATAGTTCTCATATCTATAGAGGATTCCCTAATAATCTCTGAAAAATTTTCTCTAAGGGCATATTTCATGCAGTAACTGTTCGATACTCCGAGAGATAATTTCTTCGGGAGATGACCTTTATTATCTGTTTTCACGACTAGCGTACCTTTAAAAAAAGATTATTTCAGAAATTTTCCTTAGCATTGTCTAATCTAACGGATACTAGGCAAATCACGATCAGGGATGTGCGCAATTACGATTTACGATTTTATTTTTACGATTTACAATTTACGACTCTCGTAAACAATATTTTTTTTGTTACACATATCCCTGCTTACGATATTAAAAATCAATTGAGCAAAAATTAGGAAATCTCGATAGAACCATGGAATTCTCAGCTGAGGAATATTCCTGAAATATATTGCTTTTTTATTTAAAAAAAACATCTTATTCATGACAACATGGCGATCTTGTTACGATTTGACCACGATTTTTCACAATGTGAAGTATTTTTTGCTATTTTGCAATTCAGATTCTGCTGTTATTTCCTGAAATATCAATTATTGAAGTATTCTGAGCCCGAACAATGAAAGCATCAGACTTTTTAAAAATTTCCATAATAATTGCAAATCCAATTTTATTTCCAAGCAGAAGAAAAATTGCGAGTTCCATGGCTGGCCTGCCTTATCTTGCTCTGATTTGATGGTCTTATTAATGGAAAGCCCCGTTTAAGCGTCTCCACCTCTGCGTCTCTTGCCATGACGTACTGTCTACAACTATAGACATGACAGAATGCTAATATTCGCTTCTGTAGCGCTGATCGTGGAACTTCGCGAATTCGACGAAAATATAGTAAACCAGACCAAAACTCCTTCACGGATGTTGGCATCGGTAAAAATCCCGGAAGCTCAATAGCGCTAATTTTTTCTAAGCTGGAGTCTCAGCATCGAAAAATTCGCAAAATTTTACTTCAGAACTACCAAAAATTCGACGTTTTTCGCAAAATAAAACAATTTCGAGTAAAAGAAAAACTCTTGTGCATGAGCATCCCTCAAACGCCTTTTCTGGGTAGATCAGGTTTGCAAAAAAAGGCAAAAATTACCGCTTCCAGGCTTTAGATTTTTTTCTAGCGGGGCCAGTAATTTCCGTAAATTTGCAAAAAACCGAATTTCGTCCCATGCGTTACCGTTCCGTCAACTTCACGAGTTTCCTTGACGAGATCGTAATCTTCGTTTTTCGAGTGATTTTAAGAAATATTTTAAAATGTGAGCGAGTTTAAACTTGTTTATACCTTCCAAATGCTTTCTTATGGCAAAATATGTTTAAAAATTTTAGAACAAAGCTAGAATGAAGTGCTTTTATTTGGCACGTTTACAGTGAATAAGAGCGTTAATGATGTTA
>KN550756.1:4529-19014 GCA_000797555.1 Oesophagostomum dentatum | reverse complement strand
GTGCTAGGTAATGTGGTAGTGGATTTTCGCAGTACCCCTGATCTGTACGTGTGGCAATATTGATGTAAGAATTTAACAGTTTCATTACGGATCGAAGGCCAAAAAAGTCGTAGTAAACATACGGCTTTTTAATGTACATTGACTAATGGTTCCTGATGGTTACCGCTCCGTACCGCCCATGACAGCCAGCCTTCATCTTCGCTATATAAGGCTCGTATATTGCACGTGTAAGTGCTAGTTAATCGTGAACACAGGAATCTTAGACCGGGGGTTCCTCACCGCCAACTTTCAGCCATCAATACCAACAGTTAAAATAGTCACGCACATAGGTGTAGCAGCAACAGAAGAATGAGCAAAGAACTTGGCTATCAGTTTTGCTTTCGAAAAATTTGAAATTTAAATTTGAGCTTAAAAATATTGATTACATCACTGTGGTGTGCAAGCAGCTAGTCCTTGGTCACTGACAACAAAAGTACCAGGTGGGAGATCCAGAATTTTAAAAGTTTAGGACTTTCCGTCTAGCCCTTTAAGACCATCAAAACTATGTGGGGGTTCATGCTCGATATATCGGAATGCTACGCAGCTCGCAGATAGTGCAGCCTGGTTTGCGTCCCTACCTAGGAATTCGATACGTATAAGATCGTCTGCTCAAACGTTCTTGAGGAATTCTTGCAAGGCTCTGCTACATACTTGAACCACTCTTCATCTGTTTATCGGAGGAGCAACCTGTCGCTTCTGGCAACGTTTTTCCACAAAGAAGTTGGACATGCTTGCGCGAAATGGTCACCGCATCCAGTTCTTCGCCTCTACCTTCGATGCCCCTCGTCGTTCTCCTCACACTCTCCTCTGCTGTCGAACCGGTTAGACGACTAAGTCGCCAATGTATTGTGTTCATCGTTCCAGCACTGTTTCTGACTTGCACATTGAATTTCTCCTCCACATTGCTAGTGAACCTGCTGTCACCATTCTTGGTCGAACTTTTATAAGAATTTACCAAATATAGGTGCTATTCTAATAGAGCAAAATTTAAGACTTTTTTGAATTTCTCGGACGGTGCATCGTTGTTTGTGCTTCTACTTTTCTAGAGAGCAATTTTAGATCGGTGGTTCTCTCAAGAATGACTAACCTTCGATTACTAGGTAATGAGAGGGAGCATTAACATTTCTATATTTTTTATTTTATTAAACACACGCGATAAAAAGAACCTCAACTGCTTCGAGGATATCGCCTGGCAGTGTTTCTCTATAAAAGCTACAAAAAATGAGTTCAAATTACGACTGATCTCGCCGGAACCAATACTTCAAGAAACTCTATGGTCGCGAAAGACTATTTTTGGTTTAAGAAAGTTTTTTTTAATTTGGTAGGGCTATTTTTGTTCTGCTATAAGTCTTTTCCAGCTTGACTCGGTAGCATTAAATGTTCTATAAAATCATGCCCACCGATTTAAGTCCTATAAAATGCTGTGGCTTGTTATTTGGCATAAGTCAAGCGTATATATTATATCATATCCTGTCATCATGTAAGCACACCATTGAGTGTATTAATAAAATAACAAAAATAAGGAGGTGATAGAAAAAAGGCCGCAGATGG
Organism: Oesophagostomum dentatum; assembly: GCA_000797555.1. Classification (NCBI taxonomy): domain Eukaryota; kingdom Metazoa; phylum Nematoda; class Chromadorea; order Rhabditida; family Strongylidae; genus Oesophagostomum; species Oesophagostomum dentatum. The sequence continues at coordinate 17,424 of KN550756.1, read as the reverse complement.
AGATTATTCACCAAACTGGGCGCTGACCATCCGAGAGTACCTATAAAAAACAATTTCAAACACGTTAAGCTTAAAGGGGGGAGGGTGGTTTGAACAAAAAGTGGACAAAATCTAAAAGCGAATCGAATCATGAGGAGGAAAGCGATTGAATGATTGCATATCCAAAGGACAAACAGCATAAGCGCTCAAGGAAAATGCTGATATGTCATCTGAACTTGCAAATGTTAGGGATAGCTCAACCCAGCTCAGTATCAGTCATGAGAATGGGTGCGTCTGGTACCCTTTCCAAATTCAGTGCTTTAAAATGGTTCAACGTTTATAAACCTGACTAACCCTCTGCTCCTTCCTCGAAAAATATGACTTTGTAGCTTGAGTGGCCCACTTATTAACCCTTCTGGCCATGATTGTTTAGCAACCTCTTACAGTCATTAGTAAAAAGGAAAAATCATTAACTCATAGGCAATTCAATGTTAAAGCTAGCATACTGTCTGCAGTTCTAGCTGGTTTTGTATTAAGTACTGCGATGAAAATTACCATGGAAGAAATAGTGGGGCGTATCCACACTCTTATTGTCAGCTTTTTCATACAGGCTAACATCAAATTCCCTACGGACTGATATTCGCTGCAAATTTTCAATGGTCATACAGCACCAAAGTCAACTGCATCAAGCGTAACCTTCGATTAACTTTTCAGTTCTCATCAGAGGCAGGCTGTCAGCGAATAATTGAGAAGCGTCGAACTATACTCCGGTTATAACGATTTTGTAGGCAGTTTTGTTTTAGAAAGGCAAAGTACCAAGATGGTGAAGTTATGTCGAAGGGGGCTGTAAATTACTACGCTTTTTGTCTACAAATTTGAACAGTACTTCTTACAACACTGAAGTGAAATCAAGCGGTTTCTCTTGATGTATTAGGTTGGTGCAAATGGAACTTTCGCACCTGCAGTGGTTGCATTTCAGATTCTACAGAAAATCGTAAAAGGCAGTCTGTAAAGCATGTCAGTAAAAATTCGAAAGTTCTTTTCTTTCAGACATATTCGATCACATTGCAATAGCTCTCCTAGCAGCAGAGCGCGCAGTTTCCAACGTGTGCGAAAATTTTGAGCTTTTTCGCTATTTCCATTCTAAAAGTTTTACCTCAAAGATGAACGTGTAAAAGTAAATTGTATAGTACCACTGCATTCAGTTCAGCAAGGTGTCTGCTATCATTCATATAGATCGTGATTTTTTTAAAGAGCGCAGACGGAAATATTAGGCTCGCAATTGTTCTAGACGCATGTAAGTGACCACTAATAAGTAGCGACGAAAGTTGTGTAGCCGTGGTTGTGGTATTAGTTACGGAATACTACTTACTCGCAAACATAATACACTATGGTTGCTCAGAGATTCATGCAAAAATTGTAGGGCAAAAAAGCGAAAAGTTCGCGAATTTGAGGTACATAGGCGCCGCACTTTTTCAGCGCACTTTTTGTTTTTCACGGACTAAAATATGGTAAAGAGAAGCAGTGCAGCTGAAATAATTCCTAGACACTTTTCGAGGTACTCTTTGCTTGAGTAGTTTGCAAGCGCACATTAATACCGTTTCTTCGAGGAGGTAAAATTCCCCAGAGTGAAGCTTGGTGAAACAGACTTTTTAGACAATTCCCATTATAACATTTCAGAGTAGTAATCTCAAATTCCCTAGCAAGCACTTTGTTAAGCTTGATTCGCCGAGTCTGATGATATCAAAGACTCCCCACGTTACTTGGTTTAAACGAAGTTATGGCTCGTCAAACTTCAAAAACATTTCCCGAAGTTTCACTTCACGTCAATCTAATAATAAGCCCCAAGAAACAGAGCGTCATTCACATCATGTTTTTTTTCAACTTGTGCCATCCCTAATGATCATGATCATACCCACTGATCATAGTCTTGCCCGATTATCTTCTCCCCTAGTTGGCACTCGTCTCGTCACTCATTATTCTCACATTTTTGAGTAAACTCGTGGGAGGGGGGTTGTCTTGAGCAGCGACCATGTTTAGCATGTTCTGTGTGTCTGCTTAGGTTAAATTCAAGCAAAAAAAACTTGATGGCTAATGCCATTTCAAGTTTTCTTTTTCAGAACTCATGGTCATCTTTTTTCCTGACTGTCTTTTTCCGGTTAACAGCAGTAACGCCTGCAGCTTTCTGTTCCTCTGAAATCCCAGATATCTTGTAATACACTGTCGCAACTGCATTAGAATATCTAGTCCGCGCCACAAGCGCACACTACTTTCCATCCTCAAAAGTGGTACTCCAAACAAAAAAGTTTTGCTCTGTTGAAGTTGAGGGCTATATATAATTGAAAATTGTTCCCAAGACCTTTGCAGATTAACATACTGCGGATAAGCCGATCGCACTGAAATAGATATAGCGTACTGAACTAGGAAATCCACCTGCCTTTGGAAAGGTTGAGAATTCTAAAAGTACGAAAGCTGCGCAGTTTCTCATCTGTTGGCCGAGGAATCTTTCAGACAGGTGGGCTGACGTAAATTTTGCGAAGCTTAAGAATGTGACACGTGCCATCAACCTAGCATTCTCTTATATTCGATGTCTAGTAACTTTTGTTTGTATAAACATTTTAACAACATAAATTTCCGAATGTCTTAACATTCATTCAATGAAGAAAAAAATTTAGTTTAGAGTTTATTCAAAAAGAAAAATCCGAGTGAATATATTTGATGTTTATTCGGGAAATGTTTCGAATGAATTTACTCGATATTTATTAATTTGAAAACTTTAAAAATTTAATTTTTCTGTAAACAATGTTAAAAATTTTTACACTTAAAATCGGTCATCGACTTTTTTTACACGGGGGGGGGGGAATTAATGTGATAACCGGTAATCTCGGTCGGGGATCGCTGACCCTCTTGGCGACCTTCGCCGCGCATCGATTTCCCCCCAGCCGTCGGTCGGTATTGACAGTGCAACTCACGTCGATGAACGATCGAGCACAAATAGAACATCCCGCTAACCTAAATTCTGTGACAAACGCATGCCTCAGCAGGTCCGTGAATCCGGACCTTTCTTCAGTTGTGGCCGGACCATATGCTGTTTACCACGTTCTTACATTCTCCAGATGATCACTGTGACAGCATGTCTCGCCTATGCGGAAAGTGCTTTTAAACATTTTCGCGTCGACCTTTCTGCAGCATTTTCAACACTCGGCAGAAGCTCTTACAAATTTCTCGTTTAGTGCACTAATTTAGCTCGTTTGATTTGGAAAATGTAAGCGTCCTTCCAGTACCTTCGTTCTAAACTTCAGATTTCCTACTGTTGCATGCAAATGCAAACATCATCTAATAGGATGTAGCAGACCAGTTATTCAGATTTGGGCAGCCTTTTGGCTTGTACGCTTTTGTTTTTTTCTTCCTGTGTTTTGAGGTTTTCTTTTTCAGTTTGGCCAAAGGCTAACCGTTTTTCTCTGTTCGAATTGCAATAATCTCCCTTACCTTTGGAAACAGTGAAAAATATTTCCGAAAAGTTTGCCATTTTCACAAGCTACATATAATTTATCGTTTTTCGACGCTATTTCACATTTTGTGGCCTTTTATTTCCCTGCTTCCCACGTTCGTCCCCGTTTGGATTACTCAATAGTAGCACTGTCAATGTAATTGTACTCATGGTTTCATGTCCTTTCGCTGAAAATGGCTTGGAATAAAAGCGATGTGGCCCTGTAATGTGTCGTTTGCAGTTCCTCATAGCTACTCATTCTTTGTTTCCTTCTCTAGTCTAGCCACAAATGCATCCGTTTCCTTAAATCACTTAAGTGCTGCAGAATTAAGCATGCTGAAGTAATTTTAGCATTTTCCACGTATCGTTTCTTTACACAACTTGCCTTTGTGACGATAATTAGAGCCGTCATGCCTTTCCACTGTATCGCCTCTTCTATTTCCTGTTCTGCTCTTTCTGCGTTTTCCGCGTAACCAGAAAATGGCAAGTTATTTCTAGCATCTAATCGAACAGGTTCCAGTAGTGCTCTCCTTCGTTTTTCAGACTTTTACACAACAGAAGTAGCTTGGGATTCTCTGCAGAAATTTCGGACTGGTCCTTGACCTTTATTTCTTAGCTGCATTTTGTTTTTGTGCTTTTTTTCTGATCTTACAAATTCTGATTTGAAAGACTCACTATGAATTGTTATATCTATGGAAGCTGAATGAGTGTTCTCCTCCTTATTCAGCAAACACTAGTCATGTCTGGAGAAAGTAAGATGCTTAAAAACCGTTGTGATTCACACTATTTCGCACCATCCTCTTCCCAACCGGCCTTCCTCAAGACTGAACAGCAAAACATTTTTTGAAAAATGTAAATCGCGAAGTCCCATATTTCAGGTGCGCTGTAGTTCGGAAAATAGTAGTAGCGTATGTACATATTTGGACAATACCCATATGAGCTGATTTCCGAGTGCAGCAGCACTATCTGGTCCTACACATAGTAATTTAGCCTCAGTCCAAATCCTTTTTGCAACTGTGATTTTTTAAATATTTACGATGCCTGCGAGAAATCCACGCCCATAAAATTCTGCTGCACCCGCAGACCGTATGTCTGCGTCTTACCGTGACCGGTTCTCTTTGCCAACTTGTAGCCTCGCGAGCGCTCGCGTGGCAGCTGCGCTGCGGGCGTACGAATTCCTCACGGCTCCTGAAGCGCTCCGTACCATACTTTACTAGCCGTCCTCGACATGTCGTACCTAAATTCGTGGACTAGACGTAATAAAATTTTACTTTCTTCAGAAATGAGTGAATTTTTAGTTGTACACTGCATAAGAGGCAATAACCCATAGGCAAAATTTGTGGGTTTGTTGCGCATTAAAACTGGCTGATGCGGACAGAAATTTCTGCTTCTTGGATTCTTCTATTTGATTATTATTATGTCTGTCTTTTGAAACAAATGGAGCATCTAGTGTGATTAAGTGAACTGGGGAAGAGCATGGCGCCACCCTTTGTTTTGAAATCCAGGCAGATTCCGAGCCGCGCACGCGCGATCATCTTGACGATGGAGCAGAGACACATCAGCTGCTTCCATTTGGGCAAGGTGAGCTCTAGTGCAATTAATGTAACTCCGAACACAAATAACAATGAAAAAAAGCGAAAAACTCAACTTCTGGCCAAAACTGGAACAAAATGAGCTGATTGCTCTCTGCTCCATCGTCAGTTTAACCGCGCACGCAGAATCCGCCTCGATTGTGAAACAGAGAGTATGTTCTCTTTTGCTCCATGTAGAAAGTATTTCTGTTGAGCTCCGAGTTCAGCTACTCTCTTTGTCGCAGACTAAAAGCTGTGGTGGGCGGAGTTGGGGCGTACGACGGGACGCTTTAGGTGTCCAAACTGGTTAAAACAACGAGAGTCAGTTCAGTTTTAATCGATACAGTTCCACTCAGGAGACTGGCCCCGCCCACCTTCGCTGGTCCTGGTCTGCGAGAAAGAGAATAGTTTCAGTCTCGGTCCGAGGGACTGCCACTCCGTAGGTTGCAGAGGAAACAAGCGGTCAAGCACTATAAATTAAATGGAGGCGGGTGTGCAAGGGTTGCAGCTTTCAACTAACCTGGTGAATTGTCCGCTTCTTACAGACTGGCTGGTGCCGAATAGCAGCTACGTAGGTCCTTCGATTACTTCCGGTGCGTTAATTTTGGTTACCAGACATACCACGTACTGTCTAAGACACACTGGCATGGAGACTCAGCACGGAAATCAACTGTTTAGGATGAATTTCCAAACAGCGCCATAAGAGTAACCATAAGAATGACATTACAAGAAGGATCCTCATCCAAGAAGCATTTGCCACTTTTCGCTTTACTATCAAATGGACGTCGGAAGTGCTTATCACTCACAGCCTAAACTTCACCTCTTTGAAATTTTACGAAAGTACCATAGCTGCATAGATAGAGTATAGAGCAATCGAAAAAAAAAACTGTTGCAAATAAAACTCTATCCCCAGCCTGAGGTTTTCTAAAGCGCTTGCAGTAAAATTTTCCACCAATGGGGATGAAGGGATAAAGTAGTTGTATAATGAATTGCATCATCAACCCAACTTGTTTTGCTATTTTGGCCACACTGTGACTCCGGCAGTTGCACAGCCGCGTTAGTTCTGGAAGAACTGGTTCGCCGCATTGCTCATCACTTTTTTCTCCTCTGCCGTTTTATTCTCTGGACGTTGCACGACCCTTTCTCAGAAATTCATTTTCTTCTAATTTCATCACTTTTATTGTTTTAAAAATCACTTTGTTGGCCCTAAGCGATCCTTATTAATTCCTCTGAACATGTCTTCATGAAACCTCAAGAAAGATTTACAAGCTTAGAGCAAATCACCCGACTACAGTAATGCTACTTTTTTACTCCGTCGTCGGACGACGACGACGGGGTTTGTCTAGTGCGTATAGGCCCGGTCGTCACCGACGATCAATAGGCATCGAGTGCTGCTCGTTGTCGTCGTCCGACGACGTAGTAAAAACGTAGCTTAACCTTCTATTGAAAAGACAGATGCAGCCAACGTTCTTTTTTTGTAGAATGGGAGGACGGAAAGTAAGGGAGACGGGTAATCAGCAAGTCATAGTTTATAAACCAGTATCTGTGAGTATAGTTCACTTTACGTAATGGTTAATTTAGGTGTCATTTTCCCCATTATGTTGTCGCACCAGTTCAGCGCAATTTTCTGGAATCTCTGTGGTTTATTTTTTCTCACAAATAACATAGCAACACCCTCAAATCGAAAAATTGCGGGACATGTGCAGCACCAAGGCAAGTCTGATAATAAAACTTTTAAAAAGTCGCAAAATCTCAGTCTTTTCCATAAATATTTTGGCAAATTTTTTATGGAAAAGACTGAGATTTTGCGACTAATACCAAAAAATAACCCTGAAACTTGATGCGGAAAAACGCTGATATAGCTGTTGTAAGCCATTCTCGATAAGAAATATTGTAACACAGCAGATTTTCTTAGCAACGTTGTAAAATATGGAAAACTAAGCAATCTGTAGATTTTGAAACCGCCGCATGCTATAGCATGATATTACACATTTATGCCTGCCCTAGTGATACTAAGCTTCTGCATATAGAATGTACAGCCTATTTTGGTATACGTGAATAAGTGCGCGTTGCTATTTTGAGATCCCATTAGGGGTGGTTGTTGTTCAGGCGTGTATGTCGAGAATCCTGCTGTTATAAGCCTTATTAATATCGATATAAATATTGCATTTAATATCCGAGTGCAACTTCAAAGAGAAGAATTCTGGGTTGTTTAAATGGAATCGAAGGGATTTTCCAACTTGACAAGAATTTAAAAATTAGAAGCTTCAGCGCATTGTTTTGAGAATTGTGTTCTAGTAAGGCTCCACCTATGGGGAAATAGCCTCCCTAGTTATTTCAGAATTCGGAATTTTAAAGCCAATCAAAAGTGGAGGGAAACCTCTTACGATTAGAACTTGGAGAAACTTGCATGAAAATTGGAAATCTTGACGCTCTTCTCTTTCCTTGACCAAAATTAAGGAAAGGGTTCACGGAAGGAAGATTAGCAGGTGACAGTTTTGGTAACGATCATAGCAGCAGTCGCGATAGGTTGTTCTTGACCTTAAAAAAATGTAATTTCTGAGGTTTTATCTCGCGTTCACAGAATGTACCCAAAACATGTTCAAAGACGATTATTTTATTTTCATGTGCTATTTGATATGAATCTATCCCATCTGTAAGAAAACTGCATCTTTTCTCAAAACAGAAAACTTGGTGCCAGCGCGATCATAAGAGGTGCTGCTGTTGTCTTGCATGCTTCAGAACGTTAGCGAATATGGCTCGTGATGATCTCCTATTATTTGATGCAAAAAAATCACATCAATCGCAGTTTCATCGTGTGCTGGCTTTCGCTAAGCGTTAAAACTGTTCTAACGCTGGGTTTTTTCTCGTTTGTTTTTGATTTTTTTGAATATTTTGAGGTTTTTCAAAATTGTCGACGGCGGTATTGTCTTTTTACATTTGAAACTTCGCTGAATGAATCGAAGCGGAATAAATTCGTATTAGAGATATTTCGAATGAAATAAAATGAAATAAATTCGATTGCCTGCGAATATTGAATAAATTCATCTAGAAAGTTTTGGTTTAGTAGAATTAAATTTTTTGTATATGAATAATTTATTTCTTTTTATAATGAATTTATTTATAAATTTTACATTTAATTTTGTTACTAGTGGCTCGGCAAGCGGGCTTGCGGGTAAGCCGCTTGTCCGCGCATGCGAATTCCTCGCAAAATTTCTCTGCTATAATGCATCCAGGGCACCGAATATAAGTTCTACCGTTAAGCAATAAAACAAATATCATCTCCAAATTTGCGTGCGCCCTCTAATGAGAAGAGAGCCAGGCGAAGAAAAATTTTGAAACGGGGGCCGGAGAAGTTCAAAAAAGCAACTCCAGATGTACCTAGTTAGAAGAGTAAGATCAAGCCTGAACCTCACATATCAATAGGGTAGGCTCTAAGCTAAATTTTAGGCTACTATCTGCGTAAAAACCCTCAAGCTGCAAAAATTCCCGCTAAACTCGCGAGAATTCGAGTATTTTTCGAGTTCTTCGTGGGTGGTCCGTCTCTCAGACGCTGGGTGGTCCGCGCTTGGGCGGTCTTTAACTGAACCACACTTTGTACGCACGTATCCCACAGGTGACGTTGATAGACAACACTATCATTAGGAACAGTGGAAGACAGTGTGCTCCAGCTGGACTGACGTCTTTCGACGCAAATATTTAATTTGGTCGATTTTTTGAAGAAGGAAGATCCATGTTTTATGTGTAGTAGAATTTTTATTTTTTATTTTTTTATATTCTAACATTATGTTTTTATAATGAATTTATATGAATAATCTTGTACTCGGCACTCACCATTTTATTCGGAGCTTTTTTCTCGATGCAAATGAAATGGTGTCAGTTTTTAAGCGGAAGTAATAGATTGAACACGTAGGATTCTTTCTTCGATTACTCGAACTATTCATCTATTCGAATATGACATATACTGAATATTCATTTCCCGTATATTTCCGATTTTTTAAAAAAAATATTGAATGTTTTGTTATCGAATTATTTGAAGAATCAAACATGTTGGGCATTGCCGAAGATTCGAATTCGAATTTTCAATCTTGTACTCACTCGAATTATCTCTTACATTGAAAACGTTGTTGTTTCCCAGAAACGAGGCTGTTTATCAGTCAAGGCTTCGCGCATTTGAAAAATCAAAATAAATAAAATATAATAATACTACTAAACATAGTCGAAATATTCTAAGTGCTCCAGCGCAAGCTGTGAATGGTAATATGGCAGAGAATAGAGCCTTCTGATACTGGGGGCGACTGATCTAGCAGTGCTCGAGGAACAGATTCACAACTCGATCGTACCTTTCGTTGCGCTTTTTGCGTCCTATTTTCTCGCGTCTCAAGTCGCTGATCCACAGCCCACTGACCACGATTGTTCGCACATGTCGCTATGGCCTATTTTCCCCCTAATAACATTTCCATGCATTTCCGAGCACTATTGATTTTTCACAGATTTTCTATGACGAGATTTCTTCAAAATATTTGGCGTTTCTGGCCTCCAACACTCTGTTGTCGTAAGTCGCATCGATTATCCGCCAATCTCGATGCCATTATCACTCCTTTGACTTCATAATCACTAAAAAAGCATCACGAAGTGCACAGTATCGCATGAAAACATCATAATGGCAGAACATGACCTAGGAATAATAGATCCAGCTCTCATGAAAAGAATTCGAACGCAATCAGCAGGAGGTCCACACCACTGCCAGCATCGACAAAGTGGACGTCCGATGCCACACACCTCTATGGTTTACCGTTTTTAAAACCCGATCGATTATCGATTAGTGTGCGATTTTTTATTACTCTGTAACTCCTTCTGTTTAATGTTCACCGTTACATGCGCGCCATTGATATTTTTTTTGTTAAAGCGAGTACCCACGCTCAGAACGCCTCCAATTTTTCTACGGATTCTAAAAGATGAACTCAAAGTTGGGTTGATTGGGTTGATGCTCAAATTTCTCGGCTTAGCAGTCATTCCCCACCGAGAAAATCACTTGGAAAGACTCGTCCGCAATATCAGGGACGAGTTTTCCATATCATCGCGCGCTCTCTCAAGAATCGACAACCGCCTCAAGCGTAAGGATGTGCAAAACTCGTACAACTCCACTCGTACCCAATGGTTCTAGCGCTTTAACTAGTGTGCAAAACACACTGACACGACAACTCGTCCGGCATTCCTCGTAATCGGTCCACCATCTCCACTGACATTTCGGCCATTTTCTCGGCAAGGGATGATTTATCGGTGCTCCAATTTTGGCTTTTGGTTATTCAGCCGCACAGGTTCCAAAAACTTCCCGAATCTCGAAATCCGTTTTTAGCGTGGGCGCTGGCTTTAAGAAATGTTCACGCTCACTCTCAGTCGCTTGCTTTGGTTTGGATCTTTATACTTACTGGACATGCAACGAGTGCATGCATAAAACCAGACAAAAATGAATAAAATAAGTAAAATCAAGTGACAACCTATAAAGAAGCTAATTCTTCTCCAGTTTAACAAAATCACCGCATGAGAAGAAAGAACGATTATGTTAGGATTTTTGTACGAACGGATAAGGACTTCTATGTATCCTTCATTCCACTTTTTCACTCACTTCATCTTCATAAAACGAACATCGGCACTGCTTTACTTCCAGCATCCTTGAAGAGCTCGGGTTTAAGCTGAAACCACATCTAGGAGGTTTATCCGACGGGGGTAATTACAAATGTTTTCGGAGTACCGAAAAACGTATTGACAAATATGCAAGAGTAGAAAGACTCAGGGAGTTAGTTTCGACTTAGGTAGCTAAATTGCAGACGATTTTGGTCCCTCCGATGTGTATGTCGTATGTGCAGCCCAAAATGGAACATTCGCTGTTCTTGCTTCAAACAGTTTTCAGCCGACACAGCGAAGTCTGACGAGTTTTAAAAGTTGAACCAGAAAGTGCCTTGCTTTTTCAGCTGTCGATGCCGTAAACTGCTTGCGTGGGTAGTAGTATTTGCAAATGTAGATTCTAACAGATTGGTGGTGACAGAGTTAATGCTGGTGTCCGTAACATCATACTGCCAAAGTAACGTTTACATGGTGCTGCAAGTTAGACGAGATTCCTTGTCCGAATGTCATAAGCCCCACCCTTGGCAGTACTGCGTTACAGATCCAGTTCCTGCAACTCATTGAGAATTCACGTGCTGTTTCTGCAAACAACTCGTCTGTTGTTTGCAAACAACGCTTGTTCCGCATGCAACAGTCGCAGGATTATAGTAGCAGTACTGTGTGTTGCATGCCTGATGTTTGTAAAATGCTATGCCTTTTCCACGGAAGTTTCTTGTGTATCTGAGACAGAATTGCTCATATTGGTTGTACGGTACGCACCACAAATCTATGACTCTCATCGAAGCATACCTTTTTTGGGAGGATATTAAGATAAAATATTGGGGCAATTTTTTTGGACATTTAGTATAATTTTTTATTACTGTGGACAGAAGTGAGGAGTAACTGTACGTGAGTAGCGAAATCACCGCAAAAAAATGGATTTCGTGGATTTTCAAGGAGATAGCCAGAGTAGCCGCAGAGAAAATACGCGAAAAGAGCGGGGGTAAATGTGAGATAAATCTCTTCCTTTGATTATTTGAGCTTGCAGGACCAAAACTTTTAGCTTATTATAGGGTAAGAATTAAAACAACTACCTAAACTTGCTGCTTGATCGTGCTCATTCTGCAGTAAGAAAAGTACTTCCTTGAGTTGTCTTTCTTCGACTATTTTGGATCGTACTGTATTTAGAAGTGTTTTCTTCTCAGTTATACATGATGTGAGCTTGACGCTCCTTCCCTTTCTTTCTCTTTTATTGTTCTTGGAAAGGGGTTGTACCATATTCAGGTCGCTTCTAGGCTTCCTGCCCCTCTAAATATCGGTCTTAAGAACAGTAGTAGGTAAAGTAGTTAAGATGCTATGCAGCGGGAGATAACTGATTATTCACTGTGAAATATCTGAAGAGATACTATGATATGATACTGAGTCAAGAGTATTGCGGAGAAAAGTGAAAAGGCTGCTTATAGAGGCTAACCACATCAAAACTTCTCCCTTCTGGTACTGCAGAAAGGTAAACACATTGGTTTTGAAAAAAAAACCCGAAAACGCTTTATAGTTACTGTGAGAAAAGTCTTGCAATAAAGCGCTATCCGGGCTCGCTTGCGCTGCAAAACTTCTTCTTCTACGTTCTGCTTTTTTCAGCTAGGTGTGGTCCTCAGCGATGGTTTTCAACGTTTGCTGCGTTTTCTTTAACCCGTCGGTGTGACCCAATTGTCGTCGCAGAACGGCCGACGACATTTCCCGGCCGGTCGTCGGTAATCACCGAGACCAGTGCAATAGGCCGCTCGTCACTTTCGCTACCAAAGCCAACGAGCTCCTCCACCTTCTTTGATAGAGATGGGGATCCCCGGGCTATTCTGAAAATAATCGTTGTACTGTATCGGATCAGTTCCTACTTTTATAATTTTCGTTTCACAGCTAGCGTCAGTCTTGTTGTTGTAATCGCTGCAAGCACAAATCACGCGGTTTGTTGATGTTTGGATTGCCTAAAACATAAATTTAATTCTCCATGAGCGCTAAGACCTATAAATGCGTTTATGCTGCACATATTCCGATTTTTTGATTTGCATTATCCTTGTTGAAGATGTTAGGAAAGCATCATATGTTTGTGGCGAAGCATTGTAGTTAGCCTGTAATACCTCTCCACTCTGGATTTCAATTTTGTGCACATAACGAAGTCAGCGAAGGAGCTCTTAACTCATTAACTCACTTTTCAGCTATATTACCAGTATTCTGCATTTTTCTTTTTATT
>KN550755.1:0-10611 GCA_000797555.1 Oesophagostomum dentatum | reverse complement strand
GTCGTTGTCGTCCAACGGGGGAGTGAAAACGTTGCTTATGTCTTCTATCCGTCTTCTTACAATTAGACTACAGAAAGCATAATGAGCAGTTTTTTTCCAAAACATGCTGAGTTCTTGATACATTCAATTTAAAACGTTGTTTCAGTGTTGCAAGCCCGTAATCGCAGCAGTACATGGAGTATGCTATGGAGGAGGCATCGACATCATTTCGGCGTGCGATGTTCGCCACTGCACTCAGGATGCTATCTTCTCTATAAAAGTAGGCAGGCAGTACAGTTGTCCCTGGGAAGTAGTATAGCAACATCTAAACACGTAGTTTAAGTCATTTTTACTGTAGAAAATTTCACCTACTTGGGACAGATCTACTGCTATTTTGGACCAACACTCTTCAAGAAATTTTTGAAAGAATTTTAGTTAAGAAACGGTAGAAACTATAGTGCTTGTCGTGGACTTTGAGCCAGTGCGTGCTGTCCGAGTCTGCGGACCTCTCCGCTGCACCTCATACTTTCGATCGATCTTACATTGGCGCGGCGCCGACGCTGAAGTCCGTAGACCGGCGTACGCAAGCTCAGAGTCCGCCACAGTGGACTTCTTTAATGGATCACCTCAAGTATTCCAAAACTTGTACCGGTCGGTGATGAACCCTAGGCGAAGGAGAAGCTGAGTCTGATGAATAACTAATCAGCTTTGATTCCCAGCCTAGTATGCAGTTCAAAGAAAGAAACCTCAATAGTCAAGAATTTTCTTTGCATTTTTCTCAAATCTGGTAAGAGAGCATAACGCATAACTAAAGAAAACCAAAACACACCTTTCTCTAAGTAGTTTTTTTTTCACATTTATTCACGTTTAGCTCTAACCCTACCACCTTCAGGAAGTAGACGTTGGACTAGCTGCGGATGTTGGAAGTTTAAATCGCTTGCCGAAAATCTGTGGAAACGAAAGTTGGCTTAAAGAGGTTCTCACTCCCTTATTCTTGATAAATTGCCTGTCATGTGTCGAGTTCTACTTCATCTCTTTAGGTGTCCTTCACTGCTCGCAACTTTGGTGCTGACGAGGCTTTCAGATTTGGTACGGTCCTTCCTTAATTCCCTATGGATGTGTTACTGCTGAGATCTCGGAATTAATTTGACTAGAACTTTTAGATCTGGTCAGTCGAGTTTACAGCACGCGTGAAGAGATGCTAAAAGACGTCTTGGATCTGGCCAAGAAAATGGCTGAGAAAAGTCCGGTTGCTGTACAAGGGACTAAGGTACGGTTTTGCGCTTTTTTAAATAATCTACAGAAGACCTACCCAGTCATAACCTTTCGTTGCATGAAAGTACACCAACCGTTCTCTTCTTCAAGAGTTTCACAGTTCGAATTCAAAAAAAACGTACAAATGCCCCACTGGAAGCTTCTTTAGTTCTACGACTGCACTCCAAATCCACGCTAGCATTATTCAAGTCCGCTGGATGAATGAGATCAAAATTAAAGATTTTTCAGACTCATTTTAAATGACAGAGCGTCCGCCTTTATCACTTAGGCAGGTCGGCCAAAAACAAGCTAGCTTTTGCAATTTCGCGCGAACAGCAGTTTATCACTAGGACGTTTCCTCCGGATTACGGGGGTTTTCGTCATATTTCTTGCCGCATTGGTATAATACCTTATCAGAGCTACATGCTAAGCTCAAAGAATTCTTATCCTTGTTTTCATGCTGCCTTTAAGGACGCATAGATAGCAGTAGACACCAAGAACCGGCGATTTCCAGGATTTCAACGGAAACTTTCTTCTTTTTGGATCAGTTCAAACTAATGTTAAAAGATCTTTTTTCTTTTGATTTGCTTCTGAAATGTTAACCTACTCTTTTCTCATGGGAGAATTACCCATCATAAAGACAAATAGGTTAATGGAACTTTTTTAAAAAACACATTCAGCGGCTCAAATTTTAAATCATACATTTCAGATAGTTCTTAACTACTCGCGGGACCACACAGTAGAGGAAGGTCTGCGATTTGTGGTAAGTCTAAATGCTGAGTATAGGAGGCTGAACTCATTTTTCTGACAAGAAGTATTCATGAGAAGTATTCATACAGCTGCTGTAGTGAACAATTCTATCAAAATCTTAAGAATTCTAGTCTTATACTTGCTAGCTTTTTGTAACTACCTTTTACTATAAAGTTGCTCAATCAAATGCTTGCAGGCAACCTGGAACCAGTCCCAGCTAATGACAGAAGATATTACAAAGAGCGTGGTGGCCGCCATTACCAAATCACCTACTCCACCTTTCGCAAAAATATGATATATTACACGCTTATAAATTTTTTCAGTCCACGTGACCTGTGTGTAAATGAGCTAAAGAAAATCACGAAATGAAAACAACTAAAACCATTTACAGTTAAAGCTTATCACCAACTAAATTTCTCATTAAAATACTATGTAGTAACTGGCCGCAGGCGTCTTTTATAGAACAAACGCCAATTTTTAATAGATAGTCTTGAAAAATAGCATCTATTGTGCGTGAAATGAGTTTATGTTGTTGACAGGAGATATGTGAAAGGAGAACAGTAGTACTCACCAATAACCTACGATTCCGCAAAGGCCTTGTTGCACCTCTTCTTCGGTCTTTCTGTACGTTTCTCCCAAGGCTCTCCAACTGTCTGAAATTGTAATCCACTTTCAAAGCAGATAGCTGCAGAAGTCTAGGCCTATTGAACTAGCCTGATACTACATCACAACACGGTTTGTTAGGCGGCTGTAACTGCCTCAGGCTACCGACTTCAGATCCAACAAATCGTTTCTTCGTACGTCAGCTAAGCTCTCTTCTCTCGAGCCAGACTATTTGTTTTTGCTGCGTTTTAGCTACACCACCCGGAGTAGAAAGTCGTCCTGTGTCCCTATTTCGAAGCGATCTGGCTCGGGCCACGCGTGGCCCACCACTATTCCAAAACCTTGTAAATAGACCAGTTCAAGCCCTACTGCACCACTATTTTACAGCACCTTTGGCTATGAAAGCTTCAAACTGCCTTAGCTTGAGCCAGCCTGGAGTTCCTAAGCCGAACAACCCATGCGCAGTGGGCCACACATGGCCGGGGTCAGATCGTTTCGGAATATGGCCACTGCTTCGATTCTGCTACCGGTTTTACTTGGAAAAAATTAAGGAAGGGTCCACTGATATCATCTGCGTTTATCAAAGCATAACAATGAGCCCAACAAAAGAAAAAAAAATAATATGGCATATAGAGAAGCGATCAAAGAGCACTTGGGCTTAGTAAAGACGCCTCCATCGACATAGTGCCACTTCGTTTCTTCAGGTAGCAGACGTCTGTCATCTTTACGCAGTAACGCTAAAATTAGTTGCCATATTTGATGTATACTTTAAAGTCTGCTTAAAATCGGCTCAATATTTGGACCACTACAGCCAAGTCGAGGTAATGCACAAAAATGGCTCGTAAATCCCGACTATATTGATTAAATATTCGAAAACTTACACATATGTCGTCGTACAGCTCTATAGCGCAGTAGCCTGTCATACCCAGTAGCAAAAGACAAAATGACAGAAGCAGTACAAGCTCGACAGAGAACTGTCGAACCATCACAAAACCCAGCGCCAAGCCAATAGACTCCCAGAAACGATAGCTCGTGAAGGCAAACTCGAGCGACTCCCGTCCGGCTAGCGCTACCCAGTATCCTGGAATATGGAAGAGCTGAGCGAGCAATCTCTGCGGGTCCCATTTGTGCAAACCGTTTATTTGGGTGTTCCATACAGCATCCGCCATTCCCCATACACTTATGGCTACGTAGAGGATAGCTTTGTCAGCTGGGTTTAAGGGCCAGATCTGAAAAATTTGCATTTTCCTAAACTTTATGTGTCTCTCAGTGTATTCAGAGTTTCATCTGGGATAAATATATCACTGAAGAGCTACGTAAACTCGTTCTGTATTGGTATTGGCCTGTACTAAAACCCATTCGTCTGAGATTTACTAAAAACTAGCCAGGTCACTGCAAAACTTAAATTTTTCCGCAGTCTCTAAAATTACTGTAGCAGTTCAGTTCTACACTCTTCACAAAGGTAGTGCCTGCACTTAAAGGGGCTTATGTTCTCTAAAGAAAATTCTAAATAATTGAGGAAACAGCTCAGTTGACACTAGGGCGGACGGTCGAGAGGCGATCAAAGGCAATACGATCAATGACGGTCCGAGGAAAGCGCCCTCCTCCACCTTTCTCCCAAAGAGAAAAGGTTCTGATACCTTTAAGTCCGGGAGAACCTATATTTTACAATGTCAGCCATTTCAACTACAGTTTTTATCTACAATTCTATGCACTGGCTTTTCCGTTTTAAAAGCCTCTTGTTAAAGATTTCTGTAAGCAAAATTTACCTTGGTCCCGCTGCTTTTGGTTTGAGGATTGGCTCTTTCAAAACGAGTTTTGCAGCCGCAACTATAGGAGTAATTTTCCTCTTTGACGTAGATAACAAATTCACCGTGTATTTTTACACCTTCACGGGAGGGTTGTGCGTTGAAAGCGTTTCGTTAATCCGTTAAATCGTTAACATAGACCTTGTGCGGGTGTCACATCAAAACAAGTCAATTCTGTGACTGATTACTTCGATTCTCAGGGGTTCATTTCTGAAAAGTGCTAACGAATTTAGTGTTTAACGAAATGCTTGTACTCCTGAGAATCTCGGAATACTTCAGCCAGTCATTGTCAGCTTCGTACTCATACACCTTCTATTTCGCGTCCGCATAACTCGGACAGACTTAAATGAATGGGTCCCTAATAATGCCACTCACAATTAATGCAGAAGAGACAATGAGAAAACGTGACGATGATTTCAGAACGAAAAACCCCTCGCAAATTGTCTCTAATCCGTAACTAGCACTGAAATATTCCTACACAATATTTCTAGAGTTCGTCTACAGGTCGGCAACATATCCAGTTCTGCGCAAGCTGTGGGGTCGAGTCGGTTTGCTACGCATTTTTTCCTCTGAAACCGACACGGCGGTTTTTTAACGTCTTTTTTGGCACAAGTTGAAAGCAATTTGGCAGTTCCGTCCCAAATTTTTTCTCCGTATTGAACTCAGTATTTTACACTGGTGCGCCACATTCTACAGTCGAGTTGACCAGTCGGTGCAGTGCTGCGCAGTACGCACTTACACAAATCAAAGAAAAAGGCGTCTCTAGATTAGCTGGAGCACGAACTCATGGTCAGTCGTTACTGTCAAGAGTTGGTCTTCAGTGGAATTTCGCTCCATGGCCGATGATTTCTGTCGCTGCACATCTTAAGACACTGCACCCACTGGTCAACTCCGCTAGTGAAGCGGTGGGTCCTCACTGGAATATTCAGCACCTACATTTTAAAGAAAATGAGCTCCACCACAATCCAGTTTGTTATTCCGAATTTTCCAAGTTTTTTCCTTTAGTTAAGATATGTATTCTCTTGCTTTGTACTTAAATTTGAGTACATAACAATTTCAGTACGGTTATATAGGAATACTGCGTGATTCATACCTACCATGAGAGTAACAATCATAAGCATATTGTTCACAGCTCCAAAAACGAATAGAGGCATCCTTCCGAAAAGTTTAATCAGAGGCCCGAAGACGAGACTGCAAATGGCATCTGCGACACCAAAGGCTGTACAGACGAAGCCGATTTGGGATACACCCAAACCGCAAGCAATGAAAGCCTGAAAATTTTGGATGAGTTGTTCGGGTAACAGCTGAAAACATGGTGTGAACTAGTTAAAAGGTAGAATTTAAGCAGAACTGATAGTTTTGCCAAATTACCTTCGTAAAAATTCCGACTACGAAGGCTTGCTCAACACCGTTGAAGACTGTCAGCGGAACTAGCAGCATGATCCTCGTATTCTTGAAATTCATCGCTGTCTGCTTTAATGTTTCTGCGTGAAACACAGGCGCTTTGCTCCTGGAAAATGTAGGAGTACTTTATGTTTAGAGGGTGGGCCCAAGGATGCTTGTCTTCTTCTGTAGGTTCTTAAAGCAAAATATTCTTCCTTTTGAGAATAAGAATGCATGGATCCTCTGCGATTTGTACTATTTACTTCCAATAAGTATTTAATTTACTGTATTCATTGTTCTTATTATTAAAAGGAAACACCTTTTACATTCGCGCGCCTTGACAATTTAATTTCACCCTTCAGCGCCTAGAAAATATAATTTCACCCTTCACTCACCTGTTCACAACGTCCTTATGTAGAGCATTGAGGAACATGGAGACAATCATGACGGCAACGATGGCGCAGGCCAGATATGTTAGACAAACTGGAAAAGAAAAGATTATTATTCAGTTATTCACCCTCAGGTGAATCAAAACAACTGCTTCTCCAAAAGTTTACTGTAACATGGTTAAAATTTAGAAACTCCTTCTTTGAATAGCATTTCGCATTCAGAGTGAGGTACCTGATAAGTAGACCCGCTGATTTGGCCGCTCAAGATTCTGCGCTGCTTTTTCGGTTAGCTCCGAAAGGTTCATCGGAAAGCCATGACCGCAACTGCAAGGGAATTTTAAAAAATTATTAAAACACGATGAAATTGCTAGTGCAGGTAAGTTTCTTACGTTTTATAGACTTCGTCAAGCTGTTCAGGCGTTTTCATTGCAGCTGTCATGATGAACGATGATAGCAGATTCCCAAAGACTTGTCCACTGTGGACGATCATGAAGAAGTAGCCGAAGAACCTGGAAATTATTACGAGGATTTGTTGATACTGTGGAAAGAAGGTGAACTTTGGTTAGTTACCTACCGAACAATTACAGTATTCTGGCTTTCAAAGTTGAGGCGAGCATATCGGATACCCATTTCGGTTTTGTAGTCACATTTTGCTCCCCAAATACACGATCCTGGAAAGAAAAGTATGCGAATTAAGTACTGCATAAGCTTTTCCAGTGGCAGCATAAGAATGACACTAATATGGTCGAAATTAGAGGATTTGTTTCAATTAAACTGCGACCTTACTAGCAATTGATTGCGACTAAAATCTGGGCACTAGCGGTAATTAAGGTCCTTCTTTTTTCAGAGCAGTTTCAGTTATGGACATTTACATATCATAATCGAGAGAAGCAGTTCCAAGTTCCGATTATACCGGCAATCTCCGAATTACTTAAGCCGCAGTTTGGTAATTCTGCTTAATTAAAGCCTAGGCTAAATTACTTCACCAACAACTCTGAATGTTTACCTGCCATTCCTGCTAGTATCGAAGCTGGTATCAGTGATGGATAACTAAAAAAATTCAGTGGAATTTACAGCTTGAAGCTAGACTGATCACATGCATTACCTTGGTCGAATATTTACAGCCATGTAGAACACAAATATACCCATAGCAGTGATCAATGTGAGCTTGCAGCCAAGACGATTTATCATATACGAAGGCACAAATAAGGAAGAGATCGCTAGTGACAAGTAGAGGACCCTGGAAATTCAACTTTATGAGAGGCTGGTTACTATCCTATGTGATATTCTGATTCTTTTTCTTTACTCCACCTCCTGCACGCTTTGTTTGGCATAGCGATGACCCTACAAGCCATACAGGCTTGCCTATTTGAAGGAGAAAGTTCAGTTACTTAATGCGAATCCTTGTACTCCAAAAAATGACATTTCCAATTTTCTCTCAGCCAATCCAGAGCTTGCCGACGAAGTGATGGAGCGAAGAGAGAAGATTTTCGGTAATTTTGTTGAAGGAACTCACGCTAGGCTGTCCGCACCAAGCTCATTGTTAACTGTGGTCTGTAGATTTGACAGTCCATTAAAGGCTGAGAAAAGGAATAGAAACGCAAGCGAAATGATGAGTAGATTGGCCTGAAAAGGGAAAACTACCACAGGTTCAGCGTCAAAACTATGAAAGAATTTTGTATTTCATGAGTGTTTTCCGAATGCGTCTCAGTCTCAGCAGTATCTTCTAAATTCAAAACAAACCAAAGAATAAATTTAAAAAATCAAGACAGAAAAGGGTTTTCGAAATTTTCGCCATCTGACAGCAGCTTGTGCCGGGACCACGTCCCCAGACGTTCACTTAGTTCTAGCTGGTTCATTTAATTTCATCTAAGAAAGGTAGGAAAGGTTGCTTTGTTTCAGTGTTTTAGAATTTAAAGCAGAGTTTGAGTTCTACCTAAAAGTCACCTTCGAAAAATTTCGCGCATTTTTCTGGCGGCAGGTAATGGTGATAGCAGTGAACATAGGCTAGTTCTCAGTTTTTCGAATACAACAAAGACATGACCGCAAATGAATCTCATGCCCCGAATTATGGCTGCTGTTGAAGCTGAAGCTTGATAAAACCCGGAATCTGCTGGGCAAATCCCAGCTATCTCTAGGAAGAAAAATAATTCTCTGACCTTAATTTTATGCATCACTTTGTTGACTTTGATCTTCTCATCTCCACTCAGCATCTCGCGTTTTCTTTTTCGAATTATCTTCGCCAAAAAATCCTGGCTGTAGAGCTAAATCATCGAGAGGGATGGATTTGCATGCTCTACGTCTTACTTGTATAGTACGTCTTCGGGAGCCTCGTCACGTTCGACGCTTGTCATCAGGTGCTGCATGGTTACGAGGTTGCGCCTCGCGAAGCGGCGACGACTTCCATGAACCGGGCAGAACGGGTCGTACTCTGGCAACCGAGTCAGCTAAACTAATTAATTTTATAAAGGAACTGAGGAAGAAAACAATAAAAGGAAGAAGAATGAGGAAGAATGAGAAGAACTTAATGTTCTAGGTTAAGAAAAGAACTAAGTTCTGCTAGATAGGTTCACTGAAGCCCAATTCTGCTTACCTCGCGGCCCTCAGCATGTTCTTCTTCTTCGAAGGATCCTCCGCGGAAAAGGTAGGCACTAAATCGTAAACAAATTTAATCATAAAGCCGCAAATCACTTTTAAAAGAGGCAACGGTAAATGAATAGTATTTCATAAAGCAAATCCAAGCCCATAGTGAAGTTTCTGTGTGCCAGATTCGACGAAAATGTTGCCATTCAAACTCTTTTATAGCAGACCAATTTTCGAAAATATCCAGCCGACCAAGATATTGGGGAGACCCGAAATTCTTCAAAAATACTCTTTGTAGTTTACTAATGTCAAAATTAGCCCTAAAGCAGTAACTGTTTCTTTGGAAAAAGCCCCAAACATTATAGCGAAACGCCTTCAATCTTTCCTTGATCAAAACGGAGGGCGACAGATGAGCGGTAGCAAAAGCTGTAAGTAATTATGAACATTTTATGGGTCTTCCTCTTAGTTAAAAGAGACTTCTTCGGTTACTCACAACAAAAAATGCATCCCAACATAAAAATGACATGTTTTCGTCTTCTTTCGGTGTTCACTCTGAAACTACATGGCTGGAGAGTGCCAAAATTTAAAATCTTAAGATTTCTGCAAACTGTATTCAAGGACCTCACCATTTCTCCTGCCTCAGATCAACTGGTGGCACGAAAACCTTGCCAAGATCACGAAACGAAAACGGCTTTGGCTCTTGGAAAAATTCCTTGGGTCTGAAAACATGAGTTTTTGCGAATAATAATTCTGACCCAAACGAGACTGAGGAAGAGGCTGAAAGCGCCTTACCTCTTGCAGATGGTATCCAGTGGCACCTCTAGAATCTCCGGTGTTCTCAAGAAAGGATGCGCCGTGTCTTTCTTTCTTGTCAGTGCTCCAATCCTCTGCAGAACGTTCATAGAAGCTTTTCTCAGGGACTCTAGCGCTGGAGATCTGGAGAAGCAATTACAGATTCCTATATTAGCAGCTGAATCTCAGTTTCTGACTTGCTTCGACTTTTTCGCTGTGTTCGGTGGCGTTCTGCTGCCTCTGCTATTTCTTCCTTATCAATTCCAAGAGCCTGCAGTTCAGCCTCGTCTAGCTTGAGCATCTGTGAAACGCCATTATGCTTAAACTTATTAACATTGCCACGAAACCAGAAAAAAACTTATTTTTGCGAAATTAAAGGGATCTCACTTCCTCGACGCGGCTTCCGCTTGGCGAGGTGGATTTCTTGCGGTCCGCCGGTTCTTCGAGCATGTCCCAGGCGTTTGAATCCCCCATCTTTTGGTGAAGTTCTTCAAGCACTGGTTACTGGCTTGAAATATATATATATTTCATGAGTAATAGTTGAAATTCTTTAGTAGGTACTAGACTTCAAATACATACAGGTTCACTTCTGGAGATGTGCTCTAAAAATAAAGGAAAAAACGCTTTTAAGGTAATTTCAGTAAAATTTCTGCCGAATTTACGACAGAAATAAGCCCGAATTTAGCATTTTTCGGTAACTCTACTACAGTTATGCTCAGAAACTTCTGAAAGGAAAAGTTGTCAAAGTTTCTCCCTACATAGTTGTTTTGACATCGAAAATTCTTCTGAGGTTCTAGAATCGGAGGTTTTAATCGCGCGATTTTAAAAAAAAATTCGTCTCATTTCATTCCAATATTCGTAGTCCTACCATAGAAAGAATAATATTGCGTTACTAGAACAAAAGTTACTTAGCTTGCTGTACATCTAACTACGCAGTAAATTTTATTATAAATCTTAACCTTAAAATAAAAAAAAGTTCTCAAGTAATTCCAAAATCAAGTTCACAAACAGTAAATATAAATATTCTCTTAGAATAGATAAACAAGAAAGGAAAAGAACAAATAGGAGCA
>KN550747.1:5764-24042 GCA_000797555.1 Oesophagostomum dentatum | reverse complement strand
ATAAGACGATTATTACACCCGGTATGTTGAGAATGGAAGCATGTGCCATCGTCAACTATGATCCCTTACTGAATCTAAAGAAGAAGTTTAGTACCCAGATACGTGCATTTTTAGGGTGAAGGAAAGAAACTTGCTACACTTTTGCATCGCAAAGTGTGTGACCGGAGAGATTTGCTTAGGTCATTTTGGAATCTGTTGAAAATTCCTCGGAATAGGCCGTCAAGTTTCTCCCTAATGACCTTAGATATGGCGACATGACGACTCTCTCCTACAGCAGATCAAAAGTTTAAAGATAGGCGATGCAACAGCATGGCAGAAATGCGAGTCGGTGAATACTAGGGGCGGAGCGTCCACCGTATGATGCTTTTCGCTGAGGGGCTTCGCCTCCTATCAGGACGTGGGTAATGAATAAGAATGCATAGAACTTGATGGGGAGAAGCAACGACGAGCCTGCTTTGCTGCCATCGCTCCGCCTTTTTCGAGCAGTGAATGTGTTGATCTAACGGTTGCAGGAAAAATACTTTAGAAGATGCAAAAGTTGAGATATAAAACCAATTGTTCATTTGACTTCGCTTCTCACAAGGGCGGAAAGCCTTTTAATTAAAGATGAATCTGTAGAGAAAGTGGTACGTTTTCATATTTTTGGCATTTCTTTACTGAAACCTCTTAAGGCTCGGTGCTCCTTGAAGTAGTCTTTCTTCAAGAATAATGAGAGAAGCGTGCATCGGTCCAATTTGCGTGCTGGTCGAATTTGCATACACGAAATAAGCAGTAGAGCTTTAAGCAGGCTTCCTTTACCAGTTACTTTGAGACGTTACATTTAACATAGACATGTGTTTGAAAACCATAGGCTTTGCACTGCAAGATTAGCGCAAAGCAGAACACGAAGGCAGGAAGTGTCCGACAATCGGTCTCCGTTATTGTCAGGTTGCAACGTCTGTTAGGTGGCGAATTCCTTGGAAAATTTAGATTTGTGTGCAAGCAAATCTTGCCCATTGCTTACTTCACAGGAGCTTTGCAAAGCTACTTGGCAAAATTCCTCGAGATGTTATCCTCTGGATTCACCTAACTTGTCCAAAAACATATTCGGCATAGTGACAATCTTTACATTTTCTAGCTAACCCCTGTCTTCCGAATAAATACGAACACATTTTGTTTTGGTGAAAACTGATGCTCATTTTGTGGTGAAGATAACAAGCTCTCATTTTGACTTTCCATGGAAATGTTAGGTATATCATAACAAGAGGAGCAACATGGACTCTGGATATAGGAGAGGAATTCGCACATTAATACTGCACTAACAAAAGTACTTTACTTATGCCACAATAATTCTGGTTACGCGTTAGATTGCTCATGCTACCTTTCCTGCTAAAACCTGCAGTCTACAGAATGACTCTGGTATTTTCCCACTACCCTAAGAGTTTTACAGAGTTATTATTATTTCCCGGGCATAGCTAAATAGCCGGATACTAGTACCAAGCTAGCTTTCTAGAATTTCCGAAATCCAGGTATCGAAGTTCCCACTTGGGAAGTCTCAAATTCCGCTACCGTTCATCACGGCGTTGGACCCTATTATTTGAGAATTCAATGTTTACCATGAATTCTTCCGCATATATGAACGTTGCAATGAAAGGAAGGCAACTGTTCCCACATCGCGAAACGTTTTCTTGAGAGTAAGTGCCGTCCTTAAAGGCATAGTCCCAGCTGGAAATCTTTTTTTTTTGAGTTTTTGGCACAAATAAAACACAGTATAACGCTGACTCCAGTGATATAAGCAAACCTGCTTCAAAGCGTTGAAAAATGCCATACCTTTCTAAAGAGTTGAAGAGTCCAAAATGGGTGGGATTTTCCACTATTTTCCACTGTTGGACGAGAATCATGGTCAGGTGGTGCACGTGTAAGCGCAAATTCTTCCTCTGCTTAGTCATTTTGTAGTTGTTTTTGTTAACTCTTTAAAAAAAATCGTGTTAAGACTTATGTGTTCTTAATTGTTCAAGAGTCATACGTGATTTTCCTTACCATGTGCAACGCGCATGCAATAAATACTAATGCTAAATATCCCACACCTTCTACTTCATCTTCTTCAAGAACAAGTCAGGCAATATGTTGGCTATTAGCGCCTCGCTCTTCGATAGAAGGCATATTTTTAGCATCCTTAGATCCGGGTTGCCTACGATATGTCTTTACCTCACATACGAATAGGAGATGGGAGTGTGCCTCTAAGGATGGAGCCGCATGCCAATGATGCAACGGTATTCAAGATTCTGTGATCCCAAACATCGTGGCGGATTTCGCTTTCGTGACCTGGAAGTTGACGACAAAGTACCTCAGCATCGATAACTCAGAATTGTGTTCCGTGCATCAGTAAAATGCGTGCGATACAAACGTATAAGACAAGAGGGTACATAGGAGACATACAATACGTCAAACGCCTACAACTACCCGAGATCACGTCAGATCATGACATCTCCAATAGACGATTACTTCTAGAAACCTCGTTTTTGCCTCCTTTCCTTGCAGTGAAGAGCATTCTGTACGAAACTGAAGAATTTAACTGCGAGAATCTAGTAGCATTACGAATGTACCCTTTGCTTCACTGCTGAATCCTGTGCGGTCAAACTGACGGTGAAGCAGGGGTAATCATCGCCTAATTAAAGTAGAATTAACTGATCGGTCCCGGCTCCACATTTAACTTCGCTGACGTTTCGGAATTTGCTTTAATTGTGAAACAGAGACTAAATTAATAGGCAAAGGATTCGATTTCAGAAACAGCCTTGCAGATGACCATAGGGAGGTACCCTCTCGGGAAGGCACCGGCAACCTTCATAGCGCGTCGTATCCGTGGTACCGAGCAATGCTGAGTGGAATTTCAACTTTCGACTTCTGAAGAAACACCCAAGGTCAGTAGTTTCCTACCTTCAAAATATAGTAGGAAGGAAGTTCCCAAAGTATATGACATCCTTGACACTGTTTCGCATCATAACCTAATCCGATCGAGGTTTATGTAGATTTAGATAGTTCTATTTTCGGCCGTTTTAGACCTTTGTTTCTTTTTCGAAGTGCTACGAAATTCCTGTTGTGATCAAAGTTCTGGCACAGAAATATCTTTCTGATTCATCAACTTCAGGTGAGTGCGAACGCTTTTCCCCCACTCCCACTGCAGGATTATTGTAAATGATTTAGATAAGAGCTTTAAAGGAAATACGCTAGAGAACTCCTTTGTCTCCACCACAGTGTCATCATATTAGCTTTCCAGTCAACCATTCACCATCTGTGATATCTCTGTCGTACCAAGTTATCTGCGCTAGGTTAGGCGTAAACATTACAGATATTATGCACCGCTTCGATACAGTGTACCTCAAACTCGCTTCTTTTAGTAGCGAGTTCGAGGTACGCTGTATCGAAGCGGTGCATAATATCTGTAATGTCGCGCTACGTGTAATTTGCCGCACAATTCTCGTCACATTTTTTTGGATTTGCTCATCTTTGTCAGTTCCCAGCATTTATTCTGTGTTTCGCTCCGATTGCCTTTTTCTATGGTCTAGTATTTTGTTCTCGATTCTGCAGTCTAATGTTTGACTCTGCCGCAAGGTCCCTCTTCTTCTACTTTCAGTTAGGTTTGCTTTGCTGTACAGCTGCATTTTTAACAAAACTTTGTTGCTCTTCTTACTTGCAAACAATTAAGCAATGCGAATTCCGTGTGTGAAGTACATTCCAAGCTTTTTCCAACTTGTCCCTGTTCCCAGCTGGAAGCTAGGTACTTCCGACTTCCGACATCCTATTACTTCTACCTTCCGGGGTTGTTGGCGCTTCTTACTTCCGATTTCCGATTTCAGAAGTTTTGAAACTTACTTCCGCTCAGTCTTGATCTTCACACATAGTAGTGCCTGTTAACTTAAGCAGAAATTCTAAACTCACCTCAGCAAATTTCATTCTCTTGAATCAGCAATCTCATCAAATTATTGTAGCTGCAGGATGCATATACGGTTAGCAGATCTTCGCCAACTATAATAAGCAAGATCATTCACCTCTCATTACTAGGAATTAAACGATCTTTTTGAAGTTCAAGGAACCTGAATCTTTTGCAGCAGTTGAACAATTGCTATCTTCTGTTTATAGGACAAGAAAGAGTGTTTACTATTACGTTGATGATAATGCAGCAAACCAAGGAAACTAACGAAAGCTATTTTAGTATTGTGAGCAAATAGAATAACATATAAGAAGTCCGGATAATTAGTTGGTTATTGAGGTTTCCTGACTGTAAACTAGTACTATCCGAACATAAGAAATTTGTAACATTTAAACACCTGAATTCCTACCACCTCTTTAATTTCTTAAATAACTTTACATTTGAAATTGAAAGTGGATCATTTAGGGGGGCTATTTGACGGCTTAGATCCGCCGACCGTCTAAAGAATCATCCTAATACTTGGAGTAGAGTTCGCATCTGACGTCTTCTGGTGCTGGTATGACGCAGTGATAAGCTGATCAAGAGCCTCTTTGACGGCAGCTTCAGGTTATTACTCTGAGGTAAGTCATGTGTAAAAATAAATGCTTTAACATTACGTGATAACCTTTGCAAAACAAGAAAGACTTCAGTTTGACAGCCTTCTGAGTGGCGCTTAAAGACGTTAGAAGTCTCATAAACCGATATGCAGTAGGACTAGTCAAATAAACCCTCAGCTCACTTTGATTTTCCAAAATTAGCCAAACATTTAGTACATTTAGACGTGCGTTCTTCAGATTCTCACTTACTGATAAGAGCTTTGAAGTTTACGGCCACTAATGAAAACTGTAACGCCAATTCTTGCCGACATAAAAAGAAAAACATTGCAGTGTAAAAACAATTTTGCAAAAAAAATGCTGGGAATTTTCAACTACTCTGTACATAGATTCCCGTGAATTGGAAAGGAACAAAATTTGTGGTATTTTTGCAAAGTGTCAATAAAGAAAAATCCTTTGCCACTTATAAATTTCTTGCAAAAACATTATTACTATTAAAAACCTTCGAAATTCTTTTCGCAGAACTAGAGAAGCTTCGTTTGGAATTAAGGAATAAGGGAGAATTCTCAGTTAAGGTGTAACTGTCGCTCGCCCTCACCCTTTTCTCGCAGATTCCTACTTATGGATAATGCTCCTTAGATCTGAGGCACTGACTCAGTAAAACCGCTTTGAAGAGATCCAGTTCAACGCAAGAAAAAATTTCAGATCAGAATCCTACTAGCATATCCTGGACAATTACACAAGAAAACGACCCAAAACTTGGGGTCCTCTTCGTGAAATTTGCGCAGAAACAGGAGAGATCGGCCGGAATCTCGCCCTTTCTTCCGTTTAGCAAAACACTTATTCTCGTTTTATTCTGTAATTTTTTATGCTAAGAAGCTCGAGAAGCATTACTTCTATGGTCCTCTAGTTACAGAATGCACAATCAGTTTCTTTAAATTCTTAAAAATCTGTTTTGATAAAATAAAACACGGGCACCGTAAAGGTGAATTAAGATCAACTTGACTCGACTGCGGCAGAGATTCGTCGTGAAACCGGTCAGGAAAAAGGGCGGAGTTCCGGCCAAAGTCTTCATTTTGTACGTAGATTTCTCGAAAAATATCAAGCTTTAAAGTTTTTCTCTTGCTGTTTTTCAGAGACGGATGGCAAAGCTTTACCTATATACAAACAAGGAAGATGCTGCCTTTAAAGCCGGGTAAAGTGATGAGTTATGTGAGTTATGTCGCGCACCATTTCAGACATTTTTCTCGTGGTTGCCTGAACAAAATGACACTTATGTGGACCACTAAGTATCTCATCTGTTTTTACACATAAAGTGCCCAGCCGTCCTTTTTGATATTATGCGTAAAGAGTGTTGTCAAGAGTAGGTTGTAGAAAATTGCAGAGTTGATCTCACGTAAGATTGATCCCATCAGTCATCAGCGAAGATGGAGCAAGTTATATCGGGTGGAAAAGTTCCGGATATGCCGTTTCTGGATATACCGTAAAATAGTCATGATCAGGTGCCTTATACGACATCATTTGAAGTATGATAAATGTAGAAAAAGCCATTATCGAACACATTCTGACTACGACGATTTAGAAATGCTTTTATAAACCACGGCAGCGGACTAAAAATCCCATATGAGTGGCTTTAAAAAAGAAGACTGTGAAGCACACAATCAAATGTGTTCGAGAAATTAAAGCAACATGCTACAAGATGCCCTACTCCATCAATAGCTTTGTGCCTGTGAGAAGTAACCGGCACTAAAACTGTACTGGTGGACATTCTAAACAGAAATCTCCAACCAGCTTGTGCTAGCAGATTATTCTCATTGAGATATTCAAATATTTGTCTGAAGACACCTCTTTAAAAAGATTCACTAATGTGCTCATAAAGCAAACAGGGAGAGGTCGGGAGTTGAGGAGGGAGGGATGTGAAAGTTTTCCTTGCGTTGAACTGGATCTCTTTAAATGGGTTTTACTAAATCAATGCCTCAATTCTAAGGAGCATTGCCCTTAAGTAGGAATCTGCGTTCAGAAAAGTGAGATTGGGAGTACACCTAAGAATATGATCTTGTTCCTTAATTCCAAACGAAGCTCCTCTGGTTTTGATTTAATGGCTCAATATGGTTATTTTTTTAAATTATGAGTCGGCAAAAGATCTTCTCTTTTTTGGCAATTTTCAGTAATTCATTATTACGAATTTTGTTCCTTTCCAGTCCAAAGGGAATCCGTGCACAGAGAAGTTGAAAAGCCCTGGGCAGTTTTTTTTTCTAGTAAAATTGTTCTAAATTCCATCTAACACTGCAATATCCTTCCTTTTATATCGGCAAAAACTGGCGTAACAGTTGCCATTAGTGGACATGCGTAGATTCTGTAGCTCTTATCACTAAGTGGTAGAAGGAAGAGCGCAACAGCGTGAGCGTACTATTAGGAAGCTGTTAAACACAAGCCTTTCTTGTTCTACGAAAGTTATTGCGGAATGTTAAAGCACCTATTTTTACACACGACTTACCCCAGAGTAATAACCTGAAACTGACGTCAAAGAGGCTCCTGATCAGCTTATCGCTGCATCATGCTAGCACCAGAAGACGTCAGATGCGAACTCTACCCTAGATATGGCGGTCGCAGAAATTATTTCGGAGGGGGGAGTACTTTTTTGGGGATATCGTAGAGTTATGAAATGCACTATACTTAGCGAAGCTTCCAATTCAAGGATATGGTAGATGATGAGTTCAACTTTTATTGTAAAAAAATCGGCTGGACACAATATAAGAAGATGGAGAGAAAACCCGCGAATGGCTTCAAGACGGAAGCACATTCCTTGACGACTTTGGTGAGATTTCGGCACGGTAACATCAAAGAGGATAAGCTAATCACAAAGTCACACTGGTAATGCCCTACAGGTAGAGGAAATCTGCTCTTGGTTCTAGGTGTACCATAAAACATGTGAATCAATCCTCTGACGTCCATCTTGTCAAATTCACCAAATTGAACACGTGGGTTATTAAGGACCCTCTCATATTCCGTGATTTCTGCATAAAGAGAGTCTAGCAAATTTTCGTTAAGGACTTATTGTGGTAAAAACATCGTCTGTAGCGGCGGGGCATCCGACTTCAGCGCGAGCCGCAGCATCGCCTGCGGATATGCAGTCAGATGCGCGGTTTGTCCATGAACGCTGTATTCGCTCTTACTCGTACTGAGAACTTAAAGAAATAGTTCTAGACCAAATAACAATCACTTTGTTAAGTTTTCAAGCATTCGATGTTCAACCACAAATTTCTGAAAGTCGCCGTTCATTGCAACGGACAATTTTCTCTCAAATTTGCGGAATTTTTTCGAGTTGTAAAGCGGTACCTATTTCCCTACAAACTAAAGAACCCTCTCGAATATCGCAGAATATGCTTTCGAGGGATGAAGGATTTTTTTATGTGTCGTCTTATTCCAAGAGCTTTCTTATTAGTTCGGTGTCTGGAGGTAGGTTGTGGCCAAGCACTGTAGTAAAACGCCCGTTTTCCCTGTACACCTTTACCGCAGTTAGACTCGTCATCCGTTGCTCTAACTGGTATGTCCTAAAAAAGGTATGTCTGTAGCAATCGTAAGAGCTCATATTCCGAGATGACGTGTCAAAAGTAATGAACTAATAGTTGCCGTTTTACTCTGCTTTGTTTTAGCGCATTTTTCTCTGTATTACTCGTACATTCGTAGCGAAATTTCTCGTGTTTTCTTGAAAACTAGTAAGAACTAAAGAGTACTACTGTGGTAGGTGCATAGAGCAGACCTTTGCCACATTCTAACTATTAGGTTGAGTCGAAAGTCCTGTCGTAATTTGTGATTTCATTTTCAAACTAAATAACATTAGAATCAATGAAGCTTCTGGCTCCAAATATTCAAATCTCGTGGCCAACGCCTTAAGCTTTCTATCAGTTATCTTGTTCATTAGATTTCTTCATAAACAAGCATTTTACGATCGAAAAAGACACAACAGTCAAATTTTCGTGCCTTCGCTTTGCGTAATTTTTTCTCTACCTACATAATTCCTCAACAAGGAATAAAATAACTACTTGACAGACCAACGTCTTAGGAATACGGCGGATTCCAAGAAACTCCTCAGTGCGGCTTTTTTCAAAAATTTCGAGCAGCGTATTTTTGGTGTGGTCGCGCGCACACCTGCCGAAAAATTATTTTTTTTCCCTTCAACACTGACGATGACATAGCTTAGGATGGAAATATTGTCCTCACGTTCCGCAAACCTTTGCCGCTACAATATACCACACTCCCAGCTGCTCTCACTGCTCTGCAGTAGAATCGGTTTATTTGATGAAAGAAAAACCCTCCCCTTGTGTCACTTAACTCAAAATCTTCGTGCAGCCTTCATAGCGAAGCTGATCCGGAGGTACTTATGCGCATTGTTCTCACATACATTGCCAGACTCATGAATGATAATGACCTGGTTGCGGAGCGTCATAGCACTTTAATTTTTGAACAAGTTTCTGGAGGTAAACGTCTGTGCTAATGTTATTAGCGCCGAACAGTCATATAAAGCATAAATCCCTCTAGTTTTATCGATGGCTGCTAGGAAGCCCAAACTTTGTCACCATTTCAAAGCTGCTGGATGCCTCTATCGGAGAACCACAGCTTGCCTCTTGTTCTATTCATCTGGCAGTGCAGTGACTTCAAATCCAAAAAGAAAGCTTGCTCAAAACACGAGGTCATAACTTTTTGTCAGGAGCAGAATGATCCAAACTCTAAATGTAGCGTGTCTGCAGATATGCGACTTTATGTATGCTGTATACATTACCGAGATTTGACCAAAAATTCGACAGATACTGAAAAAAATTAAACTTTGGGCATTTTGGCATTTCTTTTTAGAATCAAATATCTCTGGACCTATGCAAGCTTTCGTGGAGTGAAACCAACTCTCTTGTAGATAAAGTCAAAGGCCTTCGATCACCACTGAAGTTGGTCCGTATCTACTGTGGATCCTTCTGTTTCATGCTTGCGAACTGATTATGACAAGACTTTCGACTCAACCTTAATATAACAGCTGACTAGCAAAAATTTTTTGAAACAATGCCTTCCATATTTTGTAAAAGTGAACATGTTAAGCAGCATCTTAATTTCCGTGCTCCTTGCTCCGCCGTATATTTATAAAATCAACGACAAGAAACGGGTGTTTTGACTCCTCTGCTACCCAATAAGGTCATTTTTGGAATTATCTTGTCGGGATTCTGTAAAATAGGCTTCTCAAGCATAAAAATGAGGCGTGATTACGGCTCTAAGGTTAGCGAAGAGCGGCTTTTCGGACCCTGCTGCAGAACCAAGTATGCATTTGCATACTACATAGGTCTAGCGCTAATATGACAACAAATTTGAGCATCTCAAGAAAACGGATCTAGAAAAAGATCTTCATCGTCGCGACCAATTATTAAAACTGGGTCCTTGTAAAAATTGTCAGCAGCTGGAATTTCAGCTTTCTCTCTTCTGCAGCAGTTCTGAAAGTCCAGATAACTAATAAAACGTTTCGAGTTTTAATCATGCCACTATAAAACTCATTGAACTCTGCAATCTATTTAATGGAGGAACAAAAAAGAAGATTACGGGTATAACGCGTTAGACTCTGAGCCGTGAAACTATCTACTTTCTGCGATTTCTGCAACTGATTTAGCACTCCTCCTTATTACCAGCATTTTCAAAGAATATGCAGAACTGAAGACTAGTTGCGATCAGCAAGGGTGATACTTCCATTAAAAAGCTAATTCCGGAATTATTTTTTAAACTTTTGTTTTGCTTAGAATTACAGTTTTTCTACAATTCTGCAAAGCATTTGTTTAGATTCTAACAACTACACTTACAATTTTACATAAAACTCGCACTGCATAGGTAATTACCGCTTGCTAGGAAATTCAATGTTTTCCGCATTCCATAAACTCCTCGTCGTGCATTTGTCGCTGTAAATTGCTCTCTAATGCTTATTACGTAAACGTCGCTAAGGAAAGAGATGAGCTTTTTCCCCAAACGAATCCCGGAATTTGAGGTTACAAGAAAGCATATTTATTCAAATAAAATGTAGTAGCTACCTCGCAACAAGTAAAGTGTTTAGCTAACTTACTTGCAATGCATCTGATACGGGGTAAAAAAGTCTTCTATTATATTATAGTCCCAGAGTGGTTATTTATAACTGTAATCAGAATATGTTGTAATCACCTTCGACACTTAGCAGCTCCTAAAGGCAGTAGGCGGTGGCGGCCACCCTACAACATGAAAGGGTCTCACAATTCCACTCACACCCAATGATTATAGCGCTTTATAGTGTGCAATATTAAATAAACTACTCGCCTGCGAAATCTCGGACGAGTCTTCTGCAGCGATTTCCTCGGTCAAAAACAACTTTTTAGCCGAGTAGTTTGAACCTCAACCCATTTTTTGAGTTACTTTTTTCAGAATCCACCTAGAACTCAAGAAGCGTTCTAAACGTTCACATAAACTGCAGTCCCACGTACGCAGCAATCTAACACAGACGACTTGAAAAGGGAAACGATTATCGTCTCTCTTTCAAGTTAGAACGGTAATGCGAATCAGCGGCCCTAAAGAGCCATGCTGCAAGTTGCCCACTGTTGAAATGAGATTCAAATCAGAACTTTTAAAAAGCAGTATACTTACGTATCATGTGATGTTGGCGCAAATCGAAGGGTGGGATTGAGTCTGAAGTTGCGAACAATGCTTAAAAAAGAACATATTTTCCAGGAGAAGTTCAAAGCCGACGCACGAAAAGCTTGCTGCAGCGCCCTTCTACGGAGGGGGCGAAGGGTGTCAAGCGGGGACTGCGGCTGTTTCACAATACGCACATTCGTATCGTTCTTGAGTGCTCCTAGAAGCACACGCATGAAGAAGCAGGCATTGAGAACATCAACACTACTAAATTAAAATTTTTGGGTACAGGGTGTCAAGTTTCTCCCTTTCTCGAAAACCCGGACAAATTTTGGCACCTTCGCCCCGCGGAGAGCCAATGGTATCTCACCCGGGAGAGGTTACTGTGCCGGACCAGTACCATTTTTAAAATTAGCAGATCAAATTACCCCCACACACGAAAGCCCGTGCAAATTTTGATACCTTCGCTTGCGCGGGGGAACCCGTGATATCTAGTGATATCTAATCCCGGCAGGGTTGCCGAATCAGGCTGGTATCATTTTTGAACTCAGAGGGTCGAGTTACCGCTAGTAACAAATGCAATGCACAAGCAGTTTCTGGTACCTTCGCTTCCGCCGGGGAAGCCGTGATATCCCGCAATACATAATCCGGGTAGTTTCCTAATCAGATTGATATCATTTTTGAACTCTGCGGGCCAATTTATGCCCCGCTCCTCTCTCTCCACCCTGTACTTCTTTCCCGCGCCCTCCGTCTTTTCGTACCGTTGTTATCGATTTCAGGATTTTAGGCCAGTACCAAATTCAAATGTTCGCGCCTGTTGCCTATCGCTGTTTTGACGCGCTCGTGTCATGCAATTTTCTGGAAGGTTACACATCCTAGGTTTCTTTTATACATGTAAGGACTAGCAGTCCATGATTCTTACATAATTTCTTTTCTTGTTGCACTTGTTTGCATTGTTATTTGCCCTTTCCAGTTGGTACAACATGTTTTCTAGTAATAAGTGAACAAGAGCTATGCGCAAATGAAACAGCCGCAGAGAATATTTTTAGCCGTGAAAGAAAAGGAAATAGCGACCTAGGCAAAACAAACAACACAAATCTGCTGGCATACTAGGAACTGCGAGAAAAAGTCGACAATTTATAAATCACGTTAAATAAAACCTCTACAAAACTGACAATAAATACTTAGAAAAACTTGATCAACACGCAGGAAGATATTAAACATGAGAAATTGTACTCGAAAAGCCCACCTTTCCCCTTTCCATACTTCCTAGGCTGCATGCACGCTTCAGCAGAGGTAACGCTCCTTCTGATTCCTCTGCGCGCCAGTGCGCAGCGGTTGCATCAGCAGATCACGAGCTGCCTCCTTTTCGGCTCCACGGGCGAACTCAAACTTGCGAATATGAATGAAGCATCGGGGGATTCCTCATGCTTCCAGTGTAATTGGCGCACGTGGGTTAACCCAACCACTTCTTCGCCATCTTCAGGGCAAATCGTACATACAACCTATAGAGTAGGTATCTCTAAGGTAGGTCTTTTCCCTCTTTGTCTCTCTCGTTCCCAATTTTTAAATATCCGACTTTCTATTTCGAGTAACCGCCCTTCTCGAATATTGGAATCTTTGTATTTCGAATATTTGACATCCTTGTATAATTAGATTTTTGAATTTTCGGATATCTTGTGTTTTAGCTTGTTCGAATACTTGAATAAAAATTTTGAATGTATAAGTTCTATATGCACAGACGTTTCGCTAGCTCCGTTTTAGTCTTCAAGCATCCACTGTAAAATCTTCATACCAATTTGCAGCAGGGCAGCAATTTGAGGTGACCCGCTGAAGATGACCACGAATGAGCAGACGAAAATAGGAAATTCACAGATTGAACCAGGGCAGTACATTATGCCCCAGGTTTTCGGAGTTGTCTTTCTCGAAAGTTGTTTCATCGTTTTGAAGAGCTCGAGAGCCATGGCAGAGTCGTGCAGCAGGATCGACGGAGAAGAAAGGCAAGATCGCAGCAGAAGCACAGCATGACCGCATGCGATAAGTCGATCATGCTACATTCCTTTTGCGTTTTCTGTAAACCTACGTGAGAAGGTTGAAAAACGCAGAAGCACCAAAAGTCTTAATGCTTGATAATTAGGAAATTCCACACAAACTAAATTTTCCTGACGCGTTTGAGAATCGGAAAGAGCAGGGGCGAACATCTCATACAATTCCGAAGTGAACAGAAAAGACGAGTCCATCTGCATAACTAACGAACTCGCACCTTTCCTAGCCCTAGCCTCAGAGAGTCCTTATCATTCCATATTAGTAGTTACATGTCAGCCGATGGTGGTCTGGTGATTGCTTGCTTGCTAAGTAGGTCGCAAAGTTGAGCTAGTCTGAACGTTATTGTGTTATAGTTGGTTTCGCCCAGAATTTTTATCTTCTTCTGCAGACGAGGAGATGTTTGAGGAGACGAATCCAGATATTTTTACTTTCCAGGCTCTGATGTGTGCAACTTGGCCGAAACATTACCCAATGGTCGGCTTAACCTTGAAAAGAAGAAATTCCCATACTTCTTCCCTGCACTTCCAGTTCTTCGTAAAAGATAAAGCCTTTTTCCGAAGCGAGTCTGTCTAAAAAAGTTATTATAAATATTCATTTAAAAATCTGAATATAAAGCCATGCGAAAAAAAATACTGAGGCATCCAGGAAAAGTCGATAAAAACTTCTCGTTTCAAGCTCTGAAACCTGGCAATTAGACCAGTCCTATGAGTCAGTTCTCATTTCCAGTGTTCGTGCATTTTCAAGAAGAAACAGAAGAATGCTCTGATGAATGGATTGTCTTGAAGGCCTCATAAGCAAGAACAATGGTGATGATTGCCAAAGAAAAGTGCTGAAAAGGTATCACAAGTAATTTGTGTAGCAGAATAGCTTCGCAGTATCTTCCTTCCCTTAGTCTCCTCTTTTCTGACAGCCAAGTGTTTCCTGACAGGAATTTTAGGATTACAACAGTTCCAGATTTTCTTCCAAAGTTAAGATTTGTAGCTGGGGCTGTTGCCGACAATGTAAGCAAGCACAAACCAATGCTACTCCTGCTGTTATTCTTGAATTTTCGTGTATTTTCTCTTTAACTGAGGCTGTGAAAGGAAAACTTCTCCGTCATTCCGCAATCTATTTCGCACCGAATGACATTTCAAATCACAGTATCAAGAAGCATTTGGTGCGAAAAAGGTTGTATGATACAGAAGGTTTTATACTCGAGCAATGTATATCCACATGGAAGAATAGGAGATTGAGCAAAGACGGGTGTTGTTTACTGAATAGAATACTTGACCTGTCACGATTCATACATCGGGGAAAGCTGTAGAATGTTGGGTTTTAGGATTTAAGAACATCTTGCAGGAAAGAGAAAGAGAACTACAATAAGACCGCTGGGAAAGCGCAAAATCGAGGTTTATAATGGGAATTATTTCGACGTGAATGTACAATCCTATTTTGCGAAAGCGAAATTTCAGCAAGAAAAATGCTTAAGGCTGCATTTATTTCGGTCAAAAATCCGGGCATGAACAATAAAAATGAATGCATATCTGAAACCAGTGACCTCGTTTCTTTCCAATCATTATATGAGCTGTAGGCCTTTAAACACTCTTGACTAACTGAGTCATTCTCAGTTACGTCCGTGTTAGGCCGCTCACGCGGACATGTTAAAAGCGGTGGCTTATCAGCATGTGCTTCGCGTCCAACTCACAATGCTCTACCTTAGACAAAGTCCAGACTTAGTAAAGCGTGAAGATGGCGGTGCGTAGAAATAAATATTCACTTAACAACCTGGTTGGTAAAGAGTTGAAGAGTTTACTCTTTTTTGTTCTCTATGACTAATGACAGCCTGTGAAACCAATTATGGCAAAGCTTTGGACTCAACCTAATATTTCTGGTAACAGCTAACTCAGCCTAATTCATCCGCTGACATCTAAATTTATTATGAGACTTGACCATCCAATGCTCAAATTTTTGTCATAGCAGCGTGAAATTAGGAAGAAAATTACGAACTAGTAAAGCTTAATCTATACCTTTCAACTTATTGCCCTGCGAAGGTTTCTTAACCAAAACCAGAATAAAAAATAAGCTTCCCAGCAGCTTGAGTGGGGCATGAAACGGTGTCTCGAAAAGTTTAATCGCATTCAATGCACTTCATATCATGATTTTTGCACATTCGAATGCGACAAGCTTCTACATTTGCCGGCTTCTGCTATAACTCTAACGTGATAAAAGGCTTAGCGTGGAGAATTTAGGGGAAACCGCGAGGCCTTCTATTTTTCTCTTTGTTTGAATCTGAGCGATGGTTAGATATCCCGAGAAATGTTATTTTACTAGTATATTATCAGGCTGGGGATACTCCTAACTTGCGTCTTATCTCTCGCAAACCGGTAGTGCTCTAAAAATATTGTCGTTTTCAGTGTTGGAGTGGTTTTGAACCCGTTGACATGATGACCATTCAGCAGAAGTTTTGAACCGCGTATCTCCTTTCATGCACATTCTAGCTTTCAGTAGAATCGCTGTATAACAATTAGGTCTACTGGCTGGACTATAAAGCAAGGATCATTGCAGTCCACATCTGTCACCTTCGTGTGATTACGCTTACTGTAGAGATCTTAGGCTTTTGCATAAGTTTTGCTGTGCCTTCGAGGTTGTTATTTGAGCACTTTATTGGCCTTACGTCTCGACAGCACTGTCTTCCTCAGAGGCCTGGAAGTAGCTTAGGTATTACTAATTGTGTTCTTTGTCGTCAAACATCTCTTCTCCACGGAGCACTCAGCTCGTCTCGATAAGAAGACAGAAAGATACGCATTGCAGATGAACCTAGCGAGTGTTCCACCAGCCTTGCCGTAGACCGCAACAGTCTTAGTTGCCTACGGATGAAGTCATGAAGTCATCCGTAGGCAGCTAAGACGTTGCGGTCTACCGCAAGGCTGGTGGAGCACTCGGTACGTTCATCTGCTATGCGGAACTTTCTGTCCTCTTACCGAGACGAGTTGAATGCTCCGTGGAGAAGAGATGATTGGCGACAAAGAACGCAAGTAATAATACCTAAGCTACTTCCAGGCCTCTGAAAAAGACAGTGCTGTCGAGACGTAAGGCCAATAAAGTGCTCCAGTAACAACCTCGATGGCACAGCAAAACTTGTGTAATTCTAGAGTATGCCGAGGTCTTACAATCAGAGAACGTACGAGTTACTTAAGAAATCCCACTGAATCTTCTCGCTGTTCTCCATGTAAGTGTAGATGGTACCACTTTCATACAGCTTCCCTTGGAAGTGCATTTCGTAAAGAAAAATCTAGCTACGCCCCGCTTTTGCTGTTGATGGTGCAACTTGTCCACACTCTTATAACCTATATAATGCTTCCGATGGCAATTTTCTCAGGAAATTTGATTTTTTTTAGTTTAGTTTTTATTCATCAGAGCGGACTAAACAAAAAAAAGGAAGGTAGGCTTCGAAAAATCTCTTCCGACTTTGAAACAGGTGCGGAATCACTTGGAAAAGGCATCGACTGTTGGAGATGTTTTCAAACTCAGCCTTCTGCTTTGCATTCTTCAAGGTTTGACATTAAGATTAGGCTTGGCGTTCACGCTGGACTCCATAACGCTCCAGAAGGCGTAGTCGAGCGGATTAAGGTCTGAAGATGACGAAAGTCATCGTTTGAATTAGAAGATGTTTGGGAAGCTCTACTATCACCACGTTTGCATAGCGTTTTTCTTGTAAGCTGGAGCTCCAGAAACGGGCTGCCTTGTCCAGAACGGATATCATAACCGTACCTTCCCAACTCATAGAACCTCATGATGGTACTACAAGCGAGCTTTCCGGATATGTTTTGACGTCGAAATGTCTAGATTGCTAGGAATCTCCACGATAAGATTGCACGATCGAAGTGTGGCAGAGCGACGACTGCATTACTTTAAATATTACTGTTATTTTTGGGCAAAATATAGAGACGTTACTATCTTGTAAGCTAGAACAAGTAGTGCAAGGAAGAGTGCAAGATTCAATCAGAAAATGGGCAATGTCTAGCACCAAGCTTGTTTGCGTAATTTCACCGCACACTGTATACTACTCAAAATCTACAAAGAAGCTAGCAATGTGTCTACTAAAGAAAAGCAGATTGCTTTCTCTAATTTTATAAAATCTGCTCCCCGAAAAAGAATGCGAAGTTTCGGAGATAACTGGACTGGGAAAATTTCTTCGCAAACACTCGGCTCAATAAGTGAGTCAGTTCGCATGCTCCGGCTGCTAGTACCTCAATTACGCGTGAATAAATGAACGGTGTTGTTTATTTACAGAAACTGCTTTCCCCTGCTAACTTAATTCACTCATGCCTAATATGCCCAGCTGATGTATATGCAACCTACGCACTTATTGAGCGCGGAACTATGGCTGTAAAGAGCAGCGTTAAGAAGTAAAACGCTTTGCTGTTCTATTGGTAAAAGGAAGTGAATCTCGGGGATGGGATGGATAGCGTGAAAATATGTAATTTTTTAGTGTATTATAGTAGTGTAGAAAGCTATAGACTGAAGGCTTCTTGAAAATGGTACGTGCGGTTTTCAGGAAGCCTTTAGCCTTGCATCTTACCCCTTTCAGGAAATCTTTAGCCTTGTACTTTGGCCTAGCACAGATTTCTACCTTGTTTTCTAGTTCTGAATTTCGAGTCAAACTGCTCCTGCAGAGTTTTTCAGCATGAATGCAGGTACTGGGAACCCGACCATTCACCCTAACGAAAATTTGGCACTGCCTTTGAAAACCCTCGTGACGTCTTAGGCTTAAGGCAATTTACCAACTTTGTCGCACTTTTTTACAATAACGCCATAAAGCAACAGCTACGCAATAGGCTTTGCAGGCTAATAGCACCTGAGACGCCTATTGGAGCTAGTAGAGCCAGCAGCACAACAGATTATCGTGCCGAAAATTGCTCTTATTGCTCTAGTTATCCGCACCTAGCCGGGTTGTTTTGAAGCTCGAATGGAGGTAGACTCTGAAGAATTTCTACTTTCGTTTTATCTTGGAACTCTTAGCAGTTCAGTTCAGCGTAGCTGCATATATGTCCTTGAATGCGATGGCTAACTTAGGAAGTTCATCCTCTTCCTCCCCTCTTCTTCTGTGAAGTGAC
>KN550741.1:15243-27519 GCA_000797555.1 Oesophagostomum dentatum | reverse complement strand
ATAAATAAATAAATAAATAAATAAATAAATAAATAAATAAATAAATAAATAAATAAGAGACCAAGAACCCCCTCATCGAAGCCTCATTGTCTTTTTTAAGCCTTACTAGAAGTTGCAGCAAGTCTACTGCTTTTCCTTTTACGTCCACCCTCTGTTCTTGCGTTAGAATCCTGTACCGTATGCTTTCCATATTCGAAAATTTCGCTTCTCTACTCGTTTCCTAACCCATGCGATCGGGAGTATTTTCAGATGTCGCTTAACGACACCTCCACGGTTGAGGCGATTGTGTACGAGCCCTCTGATCTAATCGTGTCTGTCGTGGTCAGCTGCTATGTTCTCTACACAGTAGCGATTGTCATCGGTATTCCATGCAACGCCTTTGTTCTCTATAGGATGTGTAGACTGTCGAAGAAGTGTGCTGATATGTACAGGTTCGGATAAACCATCTATTACCCGATTGTTTTTTAAAAGTCAATAATTTTCAGCAATGGTGTCGGACTCTGCCTTTTCGTCATGGCAATAGCAGATATAGGATCGCTGTGCTCGATCCTGGTTCACTACGTCTTGAGTATCCACACTGAAACTCAGCTGATTGCCGATTATATTGGCTTCGAGGCTGTCAACGCCGTCTGCAAGGTCAGTCTGCTATTCTTATCGTGAGAAGAATAGTGATGTTGTTAGAGGAAGGAAAAGTTTTTAAATCGTCGGTTCAGAGAAGGAAGAGCTATGTTTAGCTGTCTCGGTAATTATACCCTTTTCAGTCAAATTGTTGGCAGAAAACAGTACATCAGTGACGCTTACGGTGTGGATAATTTCAGCTTTTTTGAGGAGAAATCAGTGCCACGGGGATTGACGCTTTAGATTACATCATCATGGAATACATTTCGAATATCTGAAATTTAACAAAAACATTCCTATAGGTTCATAAGCTTCCTGAAGGGAAGTAGAAGAACATTCATTTACTCGACGAGATCTTTGCTTGGCAGCGAACTTCGGCATAACATAGCCCTAAAGTACATTCTAATAACCTTTTCAGAGTAGTTCATTTTCGCAAAAAAAAGTATTATGTATCCAGCAAAAGTCCGACAGCAACATCTAGCAAGGGAAGAATAAAAACTTTACCAGCAAACATTCCGCTGTACAATTTCTTTTATTATCACGAAAAGGGGCGCATTGAGCCTCGAGGCAAATATAGACAATAAGAGTGGTATCGGAGATGTAAGACTCTTCAAAGAATAGGTAGGATAAGATCGTTGTGTTTCACAAGATCTTCAGTGGCAAAGTTAGAATAAATTTTTCCAGTTTCTTCCATCTCCCTTCTTCTATCAATAGAGGAGCGCCATTTAAGTTGAAATTTTCAAATGCGCGGTTTCAGGTGAAGCCAAAAATTTTCTCTTATCGTATAGTTCTTAAGTTGACTCTTTCGTAAAGGAAAAACAACTTTCTTTGCATTGACGACCACTCAGAAACCTTATCACTCTTATGGCTATTTCAGAGGAATCTAGCGAATGCTGTTTATCTTTGTTTTCGAGTTATTTTAGTGCGTTTGCGTATAGTTGTTGTAGCTGGTTTCCCGGGGTTGTTTCTTTTCTCACACGCTTTATGCACCAACGCTAATGAATAAATAACATATGTACAACGTTATGAAACGATTGACCGCTGCGTCGCTCATATAACCAAAAGAATTCCCGTGTCTATATACTAGCAGTCGACGTAGTGTAACAGATTCCACAGTTATGCCTAGATTAGCTCTCATCTGGCTAGGAATAATTTTTGAATTCTCACTTTAAAAAAATAATTAATTTTGCAGATTGCAACCTTGTCGATGCACATCTCCACGTTTGTCTCCATCTGGAGCTGGCTGCTGATGTCAACGTTGCGCTATTTATCGGTGTACCGTCCGCTGCTCTACATTCGGCTTTGGAAACTCCCAGCAAAGGTAGACTACCTTCTTTGGATAGAGCTAAAAATCTTTTTTAATTTTCTCATTTCCAACTTGGGAACTTATGAAGATTTTGGGAAAGCTTTCATCTGTAATTTATAACCTCTCTCAGGAAAAATTAGGAGCTGTGTCTATATTTTAAAACCCAGTGACAGGGTTTCATCCTAAGTGCAAAGAAGAACGCAAACGACTTCTAAGTACCCTGGATAAGCTGAAAATAGGATGACTTGCGTAGTCAAGTCGGCTCATCATACTTCCGTGAAAAGCTTTAATTATACGCTCTACACTCGTCATCGGTGCCCTACAGCTGACTTGCTTTCCTACGCAAATGCATGCAAGATCATACTTCCTAATGACTGCAAAGATTGGAGATTACTTTGGAAGAAGAAAAAGGAGCGACGAAACATGAGGAGATTAAAAATTCAGTGCTAATCTTATGGGGAAGGGAAAAAGGAGGTTTTGGACAAAAAGAGGTTTTTGCTATTGGCACTTTGTGCCCACAGGCAGCACCCACGCTCAGAAGCTCTTTGATTTCTGGACTGACTCTGAAAGAGGGACTCAAGAAATGTTTTGAAGTTTAAAAATCCTGGCTCGAAACTCATCTCTGATAGAGAAAACCGTTACAGAAAATATGTCGCGCGTATGCATTTGCGCGAAATTGAGGACAAGTTTTCCGTTTTATTTCGCACTTGATGCTCGAGCATCCTATCGCCTCCGATATGAGAAGCTAAAAGAGTCCTACAATACACTATACAAATACAATTT
The DNA here is from genome assembly GCA_000797555.1 of Oesophagostomum dentatum. Taxonomy (NCBI): domain Eukaryota; kingdom Metazoa; phylum Nematoda; class Chromadorea; order Rhabditida; family Strongylidae; genus Oesophagostomum; species Oesophagostomum dentatum. The sequence goes on along the minus strand of KN550741.1, from coordinate 24,812 downwards.
CAGTCACACTCAATGGTTAAAGCGCTTTAACTGAAGCTCGAAACGAAATGGACAAGTCGCTTGCAGTGTCGCGCAAATAGGCACGACGAACTTTCTGGGGCGATTTACTCGGTCGGGAATGAATTTCGACCCCAGGCTTTTTAAATATCAACCTGTTTTTTGAGTACCTCCTTCGGAATCCATCAAGACCTCGGAAGACTAACTGTGAGTGCTGCCTTTGTACGATACAATACACGTATAGTTGGAGTATCTCTAAATACCCAGCTCAAGTTGTTCAACACGAGTTGCTACATATTGTTTCTAAATATTTCACAACATGGACTACACCGAGATACGTAACTGTGTTGCTAATGAGGTGTCCCCTTGGAATGGGCAAGCGGACAAGACCGAGATTATCCGCTTACTTCGAATAGACGTTAAGTTTGTAGAATTTTCTCGAGTCCTTGGTACAACCAAATTGCAGCTGCGGAAACTTTTCATCAACCATTTAGCGATTTTTCGAAGCAAAACTTCATGCCTTTTCATTTCTTGCGTTTCTTAGACTTATTGATAGAGTCTCGCTAGACTAAGCAGTACCTGCCCGCTTTTGTTGCAGTTTTAAGTCCGTCCATGCTATAAGCTCCAGACTATAAGGAGGAATTCTTTTATTTTCGCTCTCCCAGCTCACTAATTCAAGACTCAGGAAAAGCTGCTCAGTGTTTACTAGCGCTTACTATTCTTTGAGACCCGAGAATGTTCGTGGTATAATATTCTTGGTTCTTTCTGTTCGAAAATCCGCATCAGACCATTTCCCAACAATATCGTACTTTTGTTTTGTTACCTCTGAAACAATTTTCTACCCGTGAGACTACTATTACGTCCAAGCTAAGAATACGTGTTACTCTCGCAAGCCGCATATTAAATACCTGGCTGGTCTAATTGTCACTTACATTATATGTGAAAGAAGTTGAGAAAAACAGTCGAGATGAGTATAGAAGATGAGCAGCTCGGTGTTTTTGCGTGCAACCTGCAATTTTTTTCTGAGAAAGACTTCCTAAATTTAGCATTTGTAATATGAACCGCTAAATATATCTCGCCGTCGTTGTGTACATATCAGTTTTTGGTTGATAATTATCACCGCACATGGATGATGTATGCATGAAAAAGTGGAACTTTTACCAAAGATCTCATTTCCAATTCTACTAATGCCAAAATTAGCCAGTTTATTCCAGAATACTCCTCGCGACGGTTAATTATTAGACTAATTTAGGCGATGTTTATGGTGGTGTGCTTAGCAGTGATATGCAACGCATGGCTGTTGGTCTCGGTGGAAAACAACCCTTCTGTTGGTGTTAGCTAGCTTACCATTCCATTTTTTTGCATTTAAGGGATATTCAGTTTTGAACTCTTCCAGGGAGGGTGCACGATGCGATCGCTTTTCAACAACCAGACCGTCAACAAAGTCTTTCTCTTGATCGAGATCGTCGCGTGAGTAGAGTTCGAGTAGTTTTTCGAGAAATACGCCCACGTAACTTACTGAATGCTTTTAAGCTCTTTTGTGATACCCACGCTAACGATCGTCTACGTGGATGCTTCGGTGCTCTTCGGGCTCTACTTCAAGATCGGAAACTTGAAGTCGGCTGAATTAGATCTTCGTCGGAACGTTTCTCCTCGTACTCAAGTAAGTTGCCGTTCTTTGAAAAAAAAACATCCGCTATAACTTTTTGTGAGGATCAAAGATGGGCTGAACAATGATGCGTAATTCACAAAGAACTTAGCTAATTAATAATGCACGAAGGCGTTGTTATTCTCACGTGCATATTTCTCCGAAACACATGCACACAATAGCGTAAACTGCAGGGATTATGTTTATGCGAAGATGCTGCAGAATAGTGCCCATATTTCACATTAGCAGGGGGGGGGGGTGATTTTGAAAAGAATGAAAATCGAAGTTCGCTCACTCAGCAGGGTGCAGAATTTGGTGTCTTCTTTTCGAAGGAAGAAAAGTAGATTGTAAATTTTAAAACTACAGAAAGAAGAAGTCCACAGTGTGATAAAAACTCTTCCAAATAGGACTGTTACTAAAGATCTTTGTAGTTCGAATCAGCGAACTAGCGAAGAATGGAGCTATCAAACGAAGTTGTATTATACGTAGATTCATCCAGAATTATTTTTGTAAAGATTTTTTAGAGGAACTAGGCGGGTGCAGAAACCTAGCTTTATAAAGTATAGACAGCTTCATGGCATCTGCTTTTTGAGGCAGTTTAGACACTTATATCCAACAGGGGAGTTACTTGCATAACGATACAGAAAAAAATCGTCACAGGTTTATGAGTGCCTAGCTGTGCCACAGGGTATGGAGGGACATCGCTACGTTACGCTTCTATGGCGACTGAAATCCGATTTTTCTGAACTGCAGCTCTTTACTATTGGCCACTTTGACTAGAGGAAAACGATGAATTTGATAATTGCGCCCTTCAGCGAAGTTACTCTGCGCTCGCGGAACACTGCGCCTACCTTGAAATAAAGTACATTTCGATAATTCTGGGACAGTTCCTCACGAAACAACTGATACTAACTACAAGAAGTGTTTCAACGTCATGAAGAAGCTCTTATTTTTATATTCAAGGAATTTCGAGCAAACGTGAAATTTAGTACAGAGCAACTTAACACATGTAATTTACATGCTACCCCTGAATAATTTTGCGAATTTTTATGATAGTGGTACTCAAATTGCTTCTGTGTCTACGGTACTAAAAAGATAGCAAAGTAGACTTACATTTCTGTGTTTAACGTTGCTATTCAGTGCTTTATAGAATGTTGCTTTGAGGGAGATTTTACGATATTGGAATGTGTAGTTTTTCCTATATTTTTTAAAGCTCTCCTGATAAATAGAAAAAAACAGGGTTGGAAATTATATCTAAATTTTTTGGAGAATTTTGAAGAAACAAAATTTTAAAAAATTGGTGACATAATTGATAACTGAAATTTTTTGTAAACTAATGCAAGTGCAACTAATTTATTAGGTTGGTGCAAATGAAACTTCCGCAACTGCAGTGATTGCATCTAAAATTGCACAGAAAATCAGTGAAGACGACTTATACGGTGATTTAGCAAGTGTTCGAAAACTCTTGCTTTCTTCTATAAACATGTTGCAACCGCACTGCTATAGCCCTTATTATGGCACAATGCACACCTTCCAAAGTACGCCAAAATTCTGGATTTTTCGGCTATTTTCGTTTTACAAATCCCATTTCAAAGGCAAAGCCGGGGAAACAGTTATTAATGGTGTTACTTTATTCGACAAGATATTTGCTATCAAACCTCATGGAGTCATATTTTCTTAAACAAACTGAGCGGAGATATAAGTCTCGAAATTGGTCTCTGTTTCGAGCCCATATTAATGGTCACTGCTAAGTGATGGTAGGAGCTGGAAGATCGAGACTGTGTCAGTAGTTAAGGAAGATAACATGGTTGCGAATGAAGCACAGCATGTTTACCTGGGGATCCATCTGAAAAGTATAAAGTCAAAAAACTAGAAAACTTCACGATTTTGAGGTATGCCAACAACCTACTTTTTCAGCACACTTTTCGGTTTTCAGGGTTTAAAATTTTGTGCAGAAAAGCTTTGTAACTGAAATAATTCTTATGCATTTTACAGGGCATTCTCTCTTAATCGACCATTAGACTGCAGGTCAACATTACCCCTACGAATAGGTAAAATTCCGTAAAGTGGAGCTTATCGGAACAGACTTTTTGGACATTTTCCATTGTAAAGTCGAGGGTTAGAACATTATCAAAAGTTTTAAAGGTATCTATGTTAGCATGATTTGGCGATTCTGCGGATGTATAAGATTGCTCATTTAGCTTATGCTGAGCGAAGTTACGGATTGTCAAACTAGAGGCAGCGTTTGCGGAAGTTTCGTTTGCACCAACCTAATATAATCGTTCCTTTCGCATACAAATCGCTTCTATTGCCGAGGTTTCCCCCTAGCAAGACCCCGATTTATAAATCTGGACTTAGCTGTGGTTCATATGGATGTTTTCAGCGTAACTCATACCTGTGGCGGTGGCTCTTCATCGCTCTGATAGACATTGGCCTCAACGCGCCCGAGAACCTTTTTAGACTAGGTCTAATACTAGGAATTATCGAGTCCAGTGATAGCGAACTCTTCTACATTTATAGGATTGTGGCTCAGGTAAGCGCTTCTCTCCTGTAGCAGCTGACGAAAGACTAAGAAAACCACATAATCTTCATCTTCCTTAAGCCTCACCTTCAGGTACCTTACTACCTCCAGTTTGGGTTTAATGGTGTCTATCTGGCACTGTTCATCTACGACAAGTCAACTCGTCCAGCTAGAAGACGGGTCATCGAAAGCGCTAGCGTAGACACCCACCATCTAACTGAAAGACAGCGAGAAGCTCAAGGTTTGTCTCAAGATCTTTGAATTTATCGCATTCTGCAGAAGTCAACTTTCAGGTTTAGTTGCGCTCGATCAATCTCTCTGCGACTCCGGCATAGAAGACGACCCTTGTCGGGTTTGAAGCTTTGTTCGGCTCTCAGGGCAGCACCTTATTAGTGATCTCAGTTTTCCGCTACGGGAATTCGTAAACTTTTATTGATCTCTCGAAATCATTACTTCCTCACATTTACACGTTTGCAAAATTTTATAACTGTATAGATCTTTAATTTCTGCAATTGTTAAGGTAATTTCTTTTTGTGTTTATGTAAATACAAGAAAAATTTGAACGAGTCTCATCGTGCACAGAGTATGCCTTTTCTATGTTGTAAGCAGGGTCAAGCGTAATTGCGACAGTCGCAGCGAGGAGGGGGGTCTACTTGGAATGTCGCTCGAGGGGAGGTGGTCGCCGTTGAGTTGATGGAGAATCAACTGAGATGGCAGCGATGTGGGGAGAGGACTGCGTGCAAATTGTAGCCCACAGCCTTTCATTGTCTTGCAGCTGAAACTCCTTTCCGTTCAGAACTTTTTCGAAACCCTCAGGACGACGGCGACCCTAACGATGAACCCCATTAGTGCCACAAAAGGGAAAGGTGCCTTCCATGTGTATTGTGGCTGCGCGGTACCACCATGAAGAAATCCCAATTTTAGCTTGGCGCAACATTTGCCCTTGCAGCGCGCAAACGCCCGTGGAGCGCACAAACTGCTGAGGAACGAAAAAACTGGGGCTCACAGAAACATGCATAAGTCCTCGAAATCGGAGACAAAATCATGACATTTATACATCTTTCCGAAGAAGAAGATTCATTCTACAGAACCTTTTAAAAGAATTGTCCAGAGACTAAAATTCTGAAGAACTGTGCAACGACAAACATAGGTAATTTTCAATTTACATTAAAGGGTCGTTGAAAGAACGATGATTATTTGCTTGGAACTTAAAGCTTTCAGGAAGCACTGCATATGACGAGAAACTAGAAGATTAGCTCTATTCTGCTGCTGAAAAAAGCTTTTGTAGTTCCTCCCTTTTAATGGAAATAATTTGATGCGACTGAGATGCGACCGAAGCCAAGAGTCGCGTCAAAACTGACCTTGAGTCGCATCAACTTAATTTGTAGAAAACGGAGTCGAACTTCCGTGATATTCCAAGCAGAGGTGGAGGAAGTCTTCTAGTTTCCCTTCTATATAAAGTTTCCTGAACAATCACAGCTGAGAAGATCTGGTCTTGGTTTTCTTGTCCCTACTTTTTCTAAATTTCAGAAAACAGCGTTGTTTGAGCGTGTAGTGTTCTTGGTATTAAGAATGTTCCAATATTTTGCTTAGTCCAAACGATAGCGTAGATCCTCTTCTTTCATTTAATATAGAACTTCCCTTATTTCTCCTCCGCTTTCAGTAAGTTAATCGAGTTTCTGAGCACTCTACTTTTCTCCTTTCTAAGGGAACCGCGCCGCGCATGCGCGCATGCGTTGATGGGCAGTTTTTTAGCTAGTTCTCACGGCATTTTCTGCGTTCCTTAGCCTTAACCATTTCGTGTTTCTCTATTTCAAGGGTTTATTTCTCCCACAGTAGGGGGTCGAAAATCTCTGCTCAGATGGGGGAGGGGTCGCCTTAAAGGCAAGTGAGTCGCATCGGTACGCTTGACACTGGTTGTAAGTGGTACTGTAACCTACTGTCTCTACAGTGCTGATAGTTGTCGTTACAAAGGCATGCTAAAAACATTTCTAGGTAAAACCTGCTGAACACTTCGGTAAATCAGTTTTAGGGACCTCCTGAGAACCTCTATGAGCTTGTAGAATGCTGAGAAAAATGCCAAGCAGAATTTTAAAAAACGGTAGAAATGCAAAAAAGCACAAATGTTGGGCGATTTTTCTGTCGCATATGGATGAGAAGCTTAACGCATTTGGCTGCTTTCACTTTCTTTTCTAAAGATTGGTTAAGCTGCGTTACGACATCTATTGTAAGACTTCTAGAGGTAGGTATGACAGAAAAGAAAAAAGAGAAAGAATAGAATATGTGAATTTTTTAACATTTTCTTCCGCAGTTTTTCTTCAATAAATCTTCTATGAATAAATGTTTAAAGGTGATTACACAAAAGTCGCAAAAATTTGAGCGTAACGTTCAAAACTCGTTTCTGCCACGTCCTTATATTACTATGCGCAGGTATTGACAATATTCTGAAATCTTTTATGAAGACGGTTGCGGCTAGGTAAAATTTTGTGGGAATCTTTCGCACATGTTGGCCCCGCTTCTCAAAGCTGAAGGGTTTGCTTTGTAGAGATTCAGAATTTTTAAGCTGCAAGGAAAATTTGAGCATCAACGAAAATTTCAATGAAAGCCTAAATGTGGTAGGAGAAACGTATTGGATTTCGATCGATGAATCCCTATCCCTTGTGCACATCCCTTATACACAAACGGGCGCAAGCGTCCCAGCCGTCGATGCGCAATGTGAAAAACTTAAACATTTAGATGGTCTCTCCTCACGAATCGTGCAGGCCCCAGCACTTCTTCCATTCGTATCGTTCTCTCGCTAACGTCATCTAAGATGTTAGTAGAATTCGTGATTGGATCCGTCCGCGAGATCCCATTCCGTATTCCTGAGCCGTACCCAGCTGATCTCTCAGCTGGACAATATTTCCCACGAACACGTCCGCCCATCTTTTTAGAGGTCTCCCTCGAACACGTTTCACATCCCTTGGGATCCACTCCAAGGTTCTTTTCGTTTATCTGTCGTCAGTTCATCTTACGATATGACCGGTCCATCGGTATTTTGCTTTTGACACATACTCCGCTGGGTCGCGTAGATGGGACATCCTCCGAAGATCTAAACTGCGAAGTCCGACGGATGATGTTGAGTTCGCCGGTTATACTTCAGAACACACCTCTCAAGGGCTCTGTGGGTGGTTTGTAGCCTCTTCGACCTGGTGGCAGTATCAGCCCACGTCTCGGCTACGTAACAGAGCGCTGGGAGAACGGTCGCATCGAACAGATGTTCACAGAGCTCCGCGTTCGACAGATCTTCTCTGGCCTCCCTCAGAAGCTCGAAGGCGGCCCAAGCTGCTCTACTCCTCCTGTTCGGTTCGTCTTTCAGATCGTTCTCCATGTTCATGCTTCAGTACTATCCTGTGTCATTTGCGGTTTTGACATTACAGGCTTTACGTAGGTGAAACCGCCGAAACATTAGCCGAATGAAATGTTTTACTATCTTTGTTTACGGCTTCAGCAACCACTGATATTCTCTATGCCAAGGTTCATAAGCAGTCGCACTCGGACGATGCTACAGAGGAAAAAAATAAATAGAAACCACACTTGTTGTCCCGCTTATGCTCATAATGAGGATTTAAAATATGGTGGGCCTGTGACTACTGTACCAAGCTCTAAGTAATTAGCTTGGGTGACAGATATAGTGCGTTTCAAAAAGAACGAACCTGTCTAGAATTTCACCTTAGCTGAGGTTATTGTGATCTTATCCCAAAACCACTATTACCACGTGGTTTCTCATTTAAAATTACATACGTATTAAAGTTCTTAAGTGAAAATAATTGTTCTATTATTTTATAATAATTTTCTATAATTTTTCGACCGTTTCGAAAAGGTAAAACCTCCTTAAGAATGCCAATGCCCCTGCTTTATCTGTCCTGTTCCAAAAATGGAGCCAACCAGTAATCAGCAAGCATTCAGCGGTAAACGAATGATTTAGGAGAATAACGTCGGTCACCTGCAGCTACATTTTGTACTGCTGTCAGAATAAAATTAGTGGTGTTCAAGAAATTGGCCACTGCTGAATTACTGGCACTCTTAGGCCCGCATTCATCAATCGCCCCTGCAGGAGGGGAGGGTATTATATTGTTTGAGCCTACTTTAGCCTTATCATCATCCATTTAGCGGTGGAACAACTTCAGAGAATCGTGGCGACTCCTGATCAGCCCCTTGACAGAATTTCGCCAAATTCTACTAATTTTTTAAGAAACGGATATTCCACTCCAGGGCACCTATGTTCCCTGCTTTTCATGAGCGATCAAGGCGATGTTCCTTTTTCAGCGGCAGTTTGCCTAGCATGTACTTGAAGTTGCTGTTCAGGTCAAAGCATAACTCTACTTTAACCCAGTGCAGAAGAAAACTCGAAGAAACGAAAATACAACAGCGTTCATGCGAACCCCTTCCAATCCCTACGCTGAAGTAGCGAATGTTGATCCCATCTCCTTACAATGTTCATTTTCTATATAATTTGTAAAATGCAAGGTAAGTCCACTGTGCAGCGCTTCTGAGGCAATTACTACGGTAGATAGTCCAGCCACCGCTCATCAAGTAGACCTAGCAGAGAATGAAGCGAAAAATGATGACCCCCTCCTCTCCTCTAAGGAAGATTGATGAATAGGGACATTAGTTGGTGTTTGCAATTCATAGACCACATCTGCTCTCCTGCCCCAAAATTTATACACTTACTGCCTATCAGTGGTGCTGCGTTATTAGACACCGCATGATACTGGTACACAAGTTTCACCCTATCCTTGCGTTATTTCGCTTCATTCCGTCAAAATAACAGAGGCAATTACCAGGGAGGCATATTCTTATTCTCTGATAATTGAGAAGTTCCTTTTTTTGCCTAACAGTTGATCAGTCTTCTCATTTTCGGCGATATAGGCCAAGAATGTGACTTTCATTGCAGGAACACTTTTCACACGCTCCATAAATGAAAGAAATCATATATAAATTGCTAATAGCAGTTTCTGGCTGGAAAGAATTGGGGCTAGACATGATGTTGAATGGTAGTAGACTGAGCCAACGTGAAACCTTAGCAAAGAAAGAATTGAAGAGCATGGTTTCGTTAGTGCCTGATCTTTAGCACTTTTTATACTTTGTTAATAGCCCATTCTTGTTTCTACATGGTTAATGTAAAGCTACTGTTGTATCGCCATTATTTATTGCTTCAATCACAAACAAACAGAAGTGTTCACAATCACAACTGTGAAATGGAAATTGTGAAATGGATTGGCAAATAAGTGAGATTAAGGAGGCCTTCTCAATGTGTCAAACAATATTATCGAGTGCACAGGTATTTCTAGTATTTGACCGTCACATTCATCCATTTTGCTCATATTTCTGGTCGTTTTTAGAGTGGGAAAACACTGACGA
>KN550740.1:22271-40297 GCA_000797555.1 Oesophagostomum dentatum | reverse complement strand
CTTTAATGGCAATTTTCAGATTCCGCAATGTTCGAGGGATATGTTTCCTCACCTCAGGGAGGGAAGTGGAAGTACGGAGAGTAATAATGTAAGTTTTTTCTGCTTTTTCCGGTAGTTTTACTTCCCCCACTGTTCCTGCTGATTGCTCTTCTCTAGCTCTTCTATGGCTCTTTCGATTTTGCATTGTTTCAGGGTGGGCTGGGCGACTCGATGACATCGATGTGGGAGAATCTGGCTCCACACTGGCAGCTGGCCGTCGTCGGAGGCGGCGTGCTGACGTTGCTGCTCATCCTGCTCTTGTTCTGCTGCATCTGCTGCTGTAGAACTCGGAAAAAAGCGTCGAAGGGTCGAGCAGGTGCCTCAGCCGCTCACTCTCTCCTGCCGACCACTAACCCTCCTTCTGTTGTAAATAGGTACGTCCTCAGCTTTAGAATTTTGCTTCGTTGAGAGCTTTCGCTTCAGTGCTACAAATTCTGCCTACTACCAAAGAAAGCTGAATGGGACCTCGACGCCGATCGTTAATCGCTCCGGGATTGGTACTGGTCCGATGGAAATGGCGTCTCTTCTGCCCAGTCATGCTGTTCCGCCACCGTATAGCGATGGTTTTCCTGTTCCGGCTGAGGAGCCCTACCATATTCTTGAAATTCCTGCTAATCAGGTTGGTTAGGGTCACAGTTAAGATGATTAAGACAACTAGTACACTGTTTAAGATTAAACTCGGCGATCTTTTGGGTGAAGGCCAGTTTGGCGTCGTGTACAAAGGTTTTTGGACTGGTGGACTGATCAGCGGTGATCCATTGCAGGTGGCTTTCTCATTTGATGCTCCAGTCGCCGATTTTACCACGTTCTTGTTTAGGTGGCCATAAAGTCGGTTCGACCGGATGCGACAAACGCCGATCGCGCCAGCCTTGAGGAGGAGATCCGGACAGTGGCATCGTTCGATCACCCTCATGTCGTGAGGCTGCTCGGTGAGTCCTTGCGAAAGGTACCGTTCACCCAAGTGCGGTTGAGTTTATGTTTTAAGGTGTTTCCTATCTGAACGGTCGTTTGTCGGCAGTTTTCGAGTACATGGTGAATGGCGATCTCCACGAATTCCTGCGTATTCGCGCGCCGTCGCATCCGGACCACAATCCAGCCGATGACAGCGCAGATTTCATGAGCATAGCGACTCAGGTGAGGGAGGAGTCGGATTTTTAATTTGTCCCACCCGTTTCTGTCCTTTTATCTTGTTTTTGGACAATGTCTGCGTGGAATCTAGACTACGAATCATTCTCTCCCCTAAAAAATGGTTACCTCAGCTCGACATTTTGTGATGTCTCGTTTTCTTTTTATGAAGAGTGCCTCCAGATTCTACATACAGTTTAGTGACTCGTAGTCTCCATCAATTATAGCTGTGAAACGTAACATGAAGTACAGCGCATGGCTTCTTTCTTTTGGAGCCGATTACTGAAGAATTCATCTTAACCATCGCTCAGAATTTTTTGATTGCAAAACCTTAACCTTTGGCCATCTGCCGCCCATTTTTTGCGCTTTCAACTTTTGTTATTTTTATGATAAAGTAACTTGAACCTTCATTTTTTGTAAATACTTGCTCCGCTTTCCCGAATGTAAGGAAATGTGGCTACTAATGATGAGGAAGCATAACCATGTTTTTTTTGGCTTATGTCTTTAGCAAAAACTCTGAGGTATTTTTGCAAAAATGTTTTCTTAAACGGTTGACAAGCTCTGGCAGTTATTTAAGATACTTCACACCTCTACTTTTTGATTATGATCAAGAATAAGACTGTCGTCTTTTTTAAAGCGTTTTCAGCATTTTCTCGATATCTCACGTGGGTTTCCTTTCAATTCGCTGCAAATCAACGCAAATCACTAATAATTAGGGGTTTCCTTCAAAATTCGCCAATTTTAGCAGACCTGCCAGGATCTTGCACGTTTGGCTAGTGGTTTTACATAGAGTGAAGAGAAGCTTAAGAAAATCAACCGATAGAAAAAATAACGCATTGGCTTACATTGGCTTACTCCAGCTAGCTTGAATCCGCTGGTTGTGATCATGATCAGTCCTCTCCAAGTGTATGTCATGATTCGCAGAAGAATACCTCAAAGCGTTCTGCAGATTGCCTATGGTATGGAGTATCTCGCTTCGATGTCGTTCGTTCATCGTGATCTCGCCTCGAGAAACTGTCTTGTGGGAGACCAGCGAATAATAAAAATAGCAGATTTCGGTCTCATGAGGTCTTGTTACGACGGCGACTACTACAAGGTGAGCGCGACCCGATTTAGCTGTTTTCTTGTCAGTTGACCTCAGCTGTCGGTTTATGTCTACGTATTCTTCAGATGGTGCACCGATCATGGATGCCCGTGCGGTGGATGGCCAAGGAGGCACTCGAGCAGGGGCGGTTCAGCGAGGCCTCCGACGTTTGGTCGTTCGGCGTTACTCTGTGGGAGATCTGGAGCTACGGACGACAGCCCTACGGCTCTGCGTCGAACCAGACTGTAATTGAGCTGATCGCCAACAGACACCTGCTGGAATGCCCGCCGAACTGCCCGACGAACATCTACGGGTGAGTTGTAGGCTTGCTGGTGAACTATCCAGAGGTGGCAGCGTGGTTCCAGGCTGATGATCGAGTGCTGGAATGCGAATCCCGACCGACGTCCGACGTTCTCGGAGATCCACAGCCGGCTGCAGTCGTGGTCCGTCGTCAGCCCTGCGCACTCGATTCTGCAGCATGCTCAGCGGACGAGCGCCAGCTCTCAGAGCGGTACGTGAGATTTTCTGCCCTTAAGCAAAACGGGTGAATTACTAATTAAATACGTTAACCTGCATAGTAAAAGATGGATTACCTTGAAAAGAACTATAGAAAGTAGAACTGAAAGAGAGTAGAAGATGAAAGTGCAAATGGCAGAAAGGCAAAAAAGCCATAAGCAGTCAGAAAAACTCGGAGCAGCGAGGATTAAGACCCTGTTTTGAATGATACGTTTTCATGCCTTAATTGAGCATTTGCACACCATATTCCGCATTAAATCTCACAACAAAGTTGGGAGCGTTCTTTTAAGAAGATCAGCGATATTTGTTCTTTGTTACTGACTGAAAAATTACTCACTTTCTAGCGTAATTCGTTTCCGTAGGGTTAAGGTAGCTTTGCGGCAGCTCCTTAATAAAGGGCCGGTGGTTTTACTATATCGGATCTACATCAACCACAGCTCCTTTGCAAGGGAAAGGGTGCATATCCTTACGGACTTTTTTAAGTAATTCCACAGCATAGGTTGTGGCACTTGTGATTGAGTCACTTGTGACACTTTCACCTTCTACTATAAACCTTATGCGTAATGATCAAAAACAGATGATTCTTGTAAAGTAAAAATAAACCCTTCTAGGCGAGGCATCAGCGGAAAATTTTTTCCTTTGAAATTTTAGAAGAGCAAACTGGAGGAGTTGGAGTTAAAACGAATCCTGCCAAAAGTCTACTTCTATTATTTTTCAAGAGTTTTGATTTTCGGAAAAACTCGAAAAAACTAGATATAAACACTTGGCTCACAGGTTTTGTCTTCGATCAAAAATCTCGTCTACTTAAAAGGTGTTTCTAATGAGTCGAGTCAGGATGATTTAATGGCAGCTTTGTTAAGCTTCTAGTACTAGCGCGCCAAATGTTATAGAAATACTTATTTTCTTATTGTTAGCCATAGTCCACTACTGTTCAGCTTGTTCGCTGCATTCTATCTCCTTCACAGACTCATTTTTCCAGGATCATCTGGGGCTGGATGTCGAGGACAGACGAACAGGGTGTCGTCGTTGACGCGGACCGCTCCGTACCAGCAGCAGACGACGCGGCAGCGACGCGCGGACGACGCGAGCCCGTTGATGCGGAGGGATGCGAACTATGCATACTCCGACGACGGCGACTCGGACTAGCTCGCTTTCACAAAATCATGTGTCCTTACAACTGGGTGGAGGGTCGTCCACTCTAAGCATAAGTTTCTAAGTTCTCCGGGCCTCTTCCCCTTACCCCGTGCGGGCAATCTCATTTATGGAATTCGACGTACACTACAGGGTTTCCTATGCATTGACCTCTTTCAGCACTTGTACATTGTTATTCCTTTTTCCTGTTCTTCAGTTCCTTTGTTAGTCTTTGAAAGAGCTTCTTCCTCCGTATTTGTTTGTTGTAGACGGTTGTAATTCATAGGCAGTTACCCTTTTTGAGGGAATTCAAGCGTAATATGTTCCTAATAATATCTAACACTCCGTTGTTCTATGTCGTCTCAGTTCCTTCATATTTCTTTCGTTAGGAGCTCATTTTGAATCTGATACTGCTATATCCACGACGCAGGGTTATGTTGATGAGCTATGTTCATATTTGGCAATTTTTGTATTTCACTGTGATCTGTCGCTTTTCAAGTGGAATTCTATGTTGTAATTAATGAAACGGTCATTAGTACTGATGTGCACTTTACACAGCATCATTCGCGAGTTGAGTGACGATGTTTGATTCAAAGTAGTGCCTCAGTTTTCGTCAGAATGATTTCCACGCTTCTTTCAGAAATCGTTGTTCTGAGCAATCCCGTCAGAACGTTTTGGATCTAAGACGAGGTGCGGCAGTTGCTGGGGAGATGCTCTTCCACTGCTGAGTTCTCAACAAGAATGGATCCTCGACTGTGAAGTCGCTCACGAATCCAATCGCTGACTTTCATATGCATTTAAGAATCATTTTGAAAAAAGTTATATCTTCATCAACAATCAGTAAAAACAGCGGAATGCGTAGATCTGAGGACTGTAAAAATAGGGCACTACCAAGACTTCATGTAATGATGCTCGCTATAGGCACCCTATAAAATTTCAACCGGATTCACCGCGCGGACTACTGAGCCTCCTGCTCAGTTTGTGAAGAATTGCAAATTCAAAACTAGCTGCGCCATGAACAAAAAGATTCAGCAATAGCAGAAAATGGATAATCTTAACCAGAAAAGTGCAGGTTAGACACGTAACATGGTTCAATGCGAGTATCTTGAAGCAAGGTCAGTTTTTTGAAGAATTCGAACGAAGGTATCGAACTTGAACTATTCCAAAGCAAGCAGATAAAATCGGAATGAGCCATACTGTGAGCAGTATTTACTAACTAGGATATACAGTAGCGTACAGATCACATGCAGAACTTACGAGAAAGTGAATATCTGTCTGTGTGTCTTTTCTTACATGAAGATGGTAGGATAACGTCGATCATATCCTGATTTTAACGGCGCGAGAGGGCTACTCTGAATGCAGCAGCGGCGTAGTCCGTAACAAAAAAACCCGCAGATTTTCAATTAAAACCAATGTTTTTGGCTTAATTGAAAATGTTGGTGCAGTTAAGGTCGTTGATATACCGCCCGAACCCAAACAATGGCTGGTACGAAATCGGGCTCTCTGCGAAACGCCAGGATGCGTAGTTTGTCTTTTCGGCAGCGACGGAGACTGTATAATGTCAGAGGTCGCCTACATAATCACCTGTAACTCATGTCGCGACACATACATAAGTGAGACGGGGCGCCCTCTTCGCTGCCGCAGTAGAGAACATCTGGATGTTCTTAACCAGGGTTCAGCACGAGCTGGATCTGGGTCAAGCTAGGCTTCGTGGAGTGGAAAAGGTTCAGAAGCAGCTTCGTATATGATCTAGGACAAAGCCCGAATTTCCTTGGTACTAGCTATGGCCTTGTGGAACATTATTTATGTTCGCCCGGCTTCGCCGGGCTTTCAGACTTGCGAGAGTGCTCGCTTCGCTCGCACCATGTTACTTCCCACTGACACACTGCATATTGCACCATCTCAGCTGTTACCTATCTGACCAACAGCCGATCAAAAAATCGATATTTTATTGATTGAAGTAACGTGGAGTAGTATGTCCAGTCGAATTCCTTGATAATCCCTTCGATCCATTACCGGTTGATACATCATAGGTGCTTACTTTGCCTCTTGTTCAGTGCCGCTGACGGCCTCCTGCGCATTGCCAGTGACCTCCTGCACATTGGTCCCGACCTTCCCCACATCGCTTTCGACCCCCGCACATCGGTCCCGGCCACCTTCCATCGGCAGTGGTTAGCCTTCGCATCGGCCCTTCCCCCTGGACTCCAGTCCCTTCTGCCATTCGGTCCCGTCCTGCAGTGCGGTTCCGACCTGTCATGACTTTGCGCTATCGCTTCTGATTCCTCGCACATCAGGCTCAACCTCTTGCACTTCAGGGCAGGATGGAACCACAGAGGTGGTCCACAGGTACGTTCCTTCTGACCATTCCGTCAATGGGGCCTGCGGGCCAATCACTGTTTCTTCCATGTATAAAACGTGTTAGAGTTGTTCGCAGTGAAATAACAATGAAGTCATATCACCACCGTATATAAAGACTTCCGAGCATCAGTAGAGTTCATTTTATAGCATTGGCAGGAGAACTAAGTTCTCCAGCCAATGCATGGGGTAGGACCGCACCCGACCGGCGGTTGCACGCGTCGTGAAGCGCGCAGTCGGTCTGTAGGCCGTCCGTCGTGCGCTCGGTCCGTCCGGCGTGTGGGCTGCCTAGCGTGAGCGCTGTACGGCATGTGAGCCTTCCGACGCGCGTATTCCATCATATAATACCCTGACTAGAGTGACAAGTACGAACAGGAGATGCAAAACAGTACGGCGAAGCCGTTCAAATCAGTGGAGCAGGGCCGCGGAGTGGTCCGGATCCGCTGGTGGCAGGTAATCGAAAGCCCATCTAGAAAATCAGACGATTATCGGCTCATCGATCGATGTCGATCAAAAAATCGCTAACTTCCAGATGCATAGAGATGGTGTGATATGTAAATAGACTGGCAAATAGTCGAAGGCTGATTCAACGAAGGCTGGTCCAGAAAACGATCGCCGAAAGCTAATTGCGCACTGGATAAGGAGCCGCGAAGCGGCTCACGGGTCGACTTGTAAGTAATGATTCTTAAATCGGAGGAACTCTTATTTCCCGAGAACTTCTTCTCATGTGAAGAGGAAGACTGTGGAGAATCAGTGGCCTTTATTCGTTGCCCCTACTGTGGCCGATCGTACTGTTTCCTGCACCACGTACCAGTCTATCACTGGTGTTGAACTTCGTCTGCCACTTCAATAAACTCGTTTACAACAGTGCTTTTATTAGAAAACAACAGCAAGCGATGTTAAGAAACCAGTGAAAAGCGAAATTATCGAACTCACGGTTTTCGCGCTCAAGGAGCAGAAAACATAGATGAAGATGTTCTTGACTTCGAAAGACGCCAAGATAGGTAAGAAAGAAGAAAACTAGTGAAAGCAAAACACTCCGCCGGAAGGTGGATTCGAACCTGCAATCATTCTCATGAAAACCTAAACACTTACCACTTCTGCCATCCAATCGCTACCATCATTACTTTAGGAAATCGCTGATATAGCCTATCGAAAGCGGCCTACTTTGCTGAACTACGCATACTTGTAAAACGCCTAAATCAGTGTCTTTTGGGTTCCGCTTTTTAGGAATGTTCGTAATGGACTCATAGAGCATTCCATTGTTGGCTATTAGTCATTTTGACAGTAAATTTCCTTGTTTTGATGCAGCGCGATGTCGGCTCTTGTAACTCGGCCATATCAGCCTTTCCGATACTGATTTTCTGCACTATTACTAAAGAGGGCGTGACGAGTTACCGAGTATATGCCGTTTTCGCAGAACGACCCAACGCCTGTTAGACTTCCCTAGTAAGATAGTAATACAGTTTCTTCGGCTAACCTTAAGGCGACTTCACCTTCGTCAGAGCCTGGAAAGTCAAAGTCACTTTTTGAGTGATTACCGACTAAAACGTCTTGTCATGCTACAGAGTGAGTTTCAATCAGCTAATAGTAAAGACAAAAGACCAAGCCGAATCGTAAAACCACTAGGGCTCACTTTAGACAGCAGAAATCAAAGATGGCAGCAGACCACCTAATAACCGAGGGCGTGCCCCTAGAAGCTTTAGCGTTCTAGTGGCCTGACCCCACTCAGGAACCCCAGAGGGATTGGTAGGGAACGAGTACGTTGGTTACAGCAATGGACTCTTCTTTTCTATTCTACTGTTGGCTATTAGTCATTTTGACAGTAAATTTCCATTGTTTTGATGCAGCGCGATGTCGACGCTTGTAACTCGGCCATATCAGCTATTCGGATCCTGATTTTCTGCACTATTACTAAAGAGGGCGTGACGAGTTACCTAGTATATGCCGTTTTTGCGGATCGACCCAACGCCTGTTAGATTTCCCTAGTTAGTTTAAGGCTCAACCGGAACTACTTCACCAAATATTCGTTTTGCCAAGATTCAAAAGCAGTCGCACATGTACAATGTTTTTGTCTTTTTATCTCCACGAAATTCGTTGTGTCGTATTTTTTTGCGCAGATGCTGGCCGCTGTTTCGTGCCTTTTTCGAAAACGGTTCAGTGTTCTGCTAAATCTCGTAACGTGATAGAGGAGCAAGATATAGCCGGTGAGCATCAAAGTGCTGTAAAACTGAGCTTACCAGGAAGTGCATTCGGCATAAACGCGAATGGCACAAGTGATGTAAAAATCCTCGCGCGTTCTTTAGTAGAAACCTCAAAAATCTCCTCCTCTAATCTTTTTTCGCAGTGATGATGTTTCTGGCGGTCTATTCAAGCACTGTGCACGAAGCAGCAGCAGAATGGTTTTAGAGCCTTCCACCGTAGTAATTACCTTTGATACGCATGGAGTCATTGTTTTGATCCGATTAACAGATCGGAAGCTGCTGGTCTAGAATTGTGCTGCGCCCAATTTGAGGGGGGTATGTAGCTCTGGCCCGTACTAGTAAAGTTACTCAGTTAAGATGATCTTAAATGGCAGCTCTACTGCAAGAAAGTCAGCTCACCTGAATTAAACTGGCACTCGCCAATATAAAATAGCAAGCTCTGCTGACGGATGGGATGAAAGCCTTTGCTGAGAAAAAGTAAGACCTCTTGGAAGGTTAGACGTGCTCGAATGGGCGGGGCTGCTCTCATTTGCTCTCATCCGTACAAGTTGTAGTTGTTCCAGTAAACAAGTTATTTGACATGTTGAGTATAATTTCATCAAGTCAGTTATATCTAACATGCAAACCGTTAGGACTCTCTCATATTTAGATCCCTCAATTTATGCTGCACAGTAACGAACATGTAAGCTGTAAGCTGACACGCATACTTTCAAGGGTCCTCTAAGGGGCTTAAAAACGGCTTTTTCTGCGCTCTTGGTAAGCATTATCTATATCATTGGAATCAAGGTGCCCTGTTTATTTAGAAAACGCCTCTACCTGAAAGATGATTCTGAGGTGAGACGGTGCCTTTAAGTAGCGCATTTCCTTCCTACAGCATAAGATGGTAGCCATGGCTTTCATAAGAGTTTATTTTCAAGTGAGTGATGGACCTGCTGGATTAAAAGAGCCGCAGCTGAGCCAGATCCTAACAGTCACAAAAGTTCTGAGAAATTTAAAATTGGCGATCAAAAGTGATTAATCAAAACGACTCGTTTACAATTTTCCACGGTAGCTTCAAAAATCTTCAACCAGTTAGCATCAGTCTTCCCCCCCCCTCCTCTCCATCTCTGACTTCCACTTCCTACAGTAAACATCTTCATCGCTACGCTCCACAGTTTTCAGAAAGGTAACTAAATAGGCTTAAAATGTCAGCTTCATTACTTTTGTTGAAAACCTTGTCTAGGGTTCTGGTTTGTTATATCATAGCTTTTACAGCTTTTACTGGTAGTAGAATCCAGATAAAGTGTTATTCTGTAATAACACCTTTTACAAGGAGTCGTTATGCAGATTTCGCTAAAACGCTCTTTTTGAAGACAACTCACGCAGAAATTTCTGTACCGAACTTGAGTCCCGAGCATTTTTGTTATACAACAGGAAAAGGCAGTTTACATTTCCGGAGTAAAAAACAAGCCAAAGAAAATTATTCAAAAAAATTCAAATTTTTTTATTGGAATATTCGAGTAATTCAAGAAGTCCAAATATCCGATAATTCGAATATTCGAATAATTCGAAAAGTTGGAATATTCGATTATTCTAATATTCGAATAATTCGAAAAGCCCAAAAATTCGTTTATTCAATTATTCGAATAATTCGAACAGTCCAAGGATTCGATTATTCGAATATTCGAATATTCGATGAAATTAATTCTAATACCAATGTACTAAATACCCACTTGATGAACTCACATGACACTTTGCAGTGCATAGGAAAGAAACACTTCAAAAATATCATCTTCACTTTACGCCTTCCCTGCTGCCGCTGAGCACGCGATTATTCCCAGTATGTACAGAACCCGCTTGGCTCCGCACTGGTGTTAATGAGCGACGAGAGTTCCTCAGGCTGATGGATGATATAGTAATTAGTAATGATTATTCAGTACACTCCAGGCGAGAGGACGACCGATGAACGAAAATAGGGAAGAAAGCAGCAAGATCCCACTGTGTCTTCCACTCATTTCTGATAAGTTTACGCAACAAAGCCATCGGTTTCATTCCCGGCTGCAGAACGATGTCGATTTAGTAAATATTCCATAACAGAACAAAACAAATAAGTCATAACATCAAACAACAACTAGTGCGAAACAGACTGTATCATCTGGGATGCTAGAAATTTGCCGAAATCTGCTACAAATGGACAGGCGAATTTTTCGATTAATAAAGAGTTGATGCTAGCTACTCTCATCTAGTCAGGATGCAATCGGCATTTCCAACGGTAAACCGCGCTTCTGAACAAAACTACGAACCAGAGAGGACTGGATCCGTGGCTGCATACTCGACATACTACTCGACTGATTGATTCGAAGTGTCGAAACTTGAAAAAGCTCTAAAATCGAGTTGACTAGGAATATCGAAACTCCAAAGTGAATAAAATTTAAAACTCGTCGAATAACTCGGCAAACCAATACCACCTTTCTATGAGAAACGCACGCATTTTCTATCTACACTACTTTAAAATGTAAATTTTTACGAGAAGTACGTGGAGTGTCAAGCTGCACTCATTTAGCACACTGTAATCTCTCTTTTTTCAAAGTGAACGGTCAATTTAGTTCTGAAATACCCTGTGCCGCCTTCGCAATTAGTCTGCGACACAAAAATCTGGCGGAGCTGGGAATTGATCGACCGCCAGATATCTCTGACCATGGTAACCAACGGATCTAAGCGTGTTGATCAGAAAGTGTATGTCCTCAGACCACTTGAGGAGACAATACAACCTCTCAAAACTGCCACGTTATATTTTAGAGAACGTTCACTTTCGCGTTTTCTTTCATAGTACAGTCCTTTGAGAATAGGTCTGCATGAACGAGAGTAATGCCGACGTACGTTGCCTTGCACGTCGCCGCAAGTCCTTTCTATTTCTGACCAAGATCTTAGCGAGCGGTCGCACCGCGGCATGCTTCGACGCGCTGCTGTCATACAGTCTTCCACACATGACTGCTCTACCAAACCAGTCATTAATAGTGTTCGGTTTTAGAAGTTTCGAACCTCGTTTACTGGTTCTTCAGTAGAACAACAACATCGACTCGTGAAATCAGGTCGAAAACCTCAAATCTGGAATTTACACGAATGTGAAATTGTGGCTCTCACGATGAATTTCTAGTTCTGAGAGGAAGTGGAGAGGAAGTTTCATGAGAGCTTCGTGCGATTTTGAGGCTCACCACTTCAAATAGCGCACTGGAACAGGTAGGCAGGAATCGTTACGATCGTTGTTACACCAATGATTCCAAAAGATAAAATCTCAGAGAAAAACGAAGCTTTCACGCACTGATGCAGTATTAACAGTGGAAGTGTTAAATTCTACTTTTACTTCTTCTCGGAAAATTCTCAGAAACCGACTTTTCGAGTGGCTTTCTGGAAATAATGTCATACCAACTGCCAGCATGGATTTCTCCCAAGTAGATCCACGACAACCTGCCTTATAGATGCCTACCAAGAGTGGATATGCGCTAAAAGTAGAAATCAGAATGTGGAAGTAATTTATTTCGATCTGAGCAAGGCATTTGACACTGTTGACCACCTTTCCCTCTTATCAAAACTAGAATGTTTAGGGATTCGCGGAAAATTTCTTGGCTGGTTTTCTTCCTATCTTAGTGACAGAAAATTTCTAGTCCGCTTTGACAATGCTTCTTCTACTTTGCGACATTGCACGTCCGGAGTGCCCCAGGGAGGAGTCCTTTCTTCCTTATTGTTCATTGTTTACACGCACGAAATAGGGAGCCTCCTTAAAATGGATTCTGGTATTGGAGTATTTAGTTATGCTAACGATATTAAAATCTCCGCAACTTTCGATGAGTCGTGTAAGCAACGCATATTTAATTCCCTTCTTTCCTCCTACAATAAGCTCCGTGAATGGACTGTCAAATGGAACGTTAAAATTAATGAAAGTAAGTGCCAAATTCTATCAATCGGTGACAATTCTCTTGGGTCTAGCATCTCTAATCAGACGTCGTTCTGTTCAGTTGATTTTGCTCGTGATCTTGGGATATATTTCTAAAGTAATCTCAGATTTTCACTACATTTGGATAACGTTACCGTACGTGCAAGAAAAGCTCTGTTTTGCCTTTTCCGAGCAGTAAAGTCCTCTGACTTAATCATTCTTCTTAGATTGTATAAATCATGCATATTACCTATTCTAGAATACTGCAGTCCTATCTGGAACCCTTCTTTGAGAAAAGAGATCGACAAAGTTGAAAGCGTCCAAAAGCTGTTTACAAGATTATTATACTTCAGATGTTTTCCAGAACTAGATTATCCGCGCTCTATGCCTAATTATTCTACAAGACTCCAGGAACTGGGCTTAAAGAGCCTGTATTACAGAAGGGTAGTTGCTGATCTTCTGTTAGTTTTTAAATTCTACGACAAGAAGTAAGTTTGAAGCCATCAAAGTACTGGATCCTTAGACCTGTTCATTGCCGCCGTCCTAATTTCAGGATTGTTACGCCGAAATTCCCTCGTAGAGGGAATTCTATGCTTCACCACTCCTTCTTCTGGCGCACCTCTGGCCTTCTTAATAAACTACCTCCTTGCTTTCTAGATGTCCCTAGCAGTGTTCGTTTTAAAAATATGTTAGCTGGTATGAATGTGTTAGCTATGCTTAAGCTAAGTGATGTTTCCTGACTTATAAAAGTTATAAAATTTACTAGCTTAAATGATTATGCCTCAACCTCCGAATTTCACTTGCTTCTTTTTAGCTGCACGGTTCCTGTTTTCCTCTGCTGAGTTTTTTTCTTTCTTTCACTTTGTGAGCTCATCCGGCTTGTCTGGTTCTACAGGGTTAGCCAGCATACCTGTATGCCAAAGTTCCAGATAGGCTCCAGCATTTTTTTACTCCTGGGCACATGGCTGGCTGGTGCGGATCCTAGAACTTTTTCGGCGAATTACTTTTCCCAGGGGTTTCTGGCCAAGCAGTTATAATTTCTCAATTCTCCTTCCTAAGCAAGTCAATACGAGGCACTTTTTTCACTTATTTGGGCTTCGGGAAGCATCTCACTGAGCTTATTTCCTATGTCTATTTTTATGTTGTTTAGTGCAGTCCTTTTGTTGTTATTTTTTTCTTACTTCCATAGTTTTAATGTGACTGGACGTTTCTGTTTTTAAGCGTACCTTTCGAGTGCTTAAATAAATAAAATAAAATAAATAAAATAAAATAAATACTTTGTCACTCGATATCGGTATAAATACATTGGATGCGCATTGATTGAGCCAGGTAGAAAGAATTTACATGAGCGCCTTCTCTGGAGATTGCCGCACAAGAGTCGTCCCGAAAATAGCACATGTGCTAACCCAAACGGGCGCACGCGCCTTTATTGAAATATTACCGTGCTTTCTGCCACTATTGAGCCATGCATTTAGTCGCTGCCGGAGATGGGGCGGAACTGTCGCCATTCCTGGAACTTCACCGTTGCCACAGCAGAAAATGAACGGTTACTCCGAAATGGATCTATTATAATTGTGCACTACTTAGTGTTAATGTAGAATCCCTGAGCTCTGCCAGAGCAGAGAATGGCAGCCGTAAGAAACTTTGCCACATCCAAAAATACTTCTACGATTCTGAAGCAATAACTTCATCTTGGCAATTCCAATGTCCCAATGCTGTATCTAAAATACAGCCTGAAAGAACCCCGATACTGCCACGATGAAGCTTATGCTTCACAATCGTGGAAATTGAAGAGCTAAGTAATCTCGCTCTTCGAATTCGCTAGCTACCATCCATTCATAAAATGATGTGTGTTAACCAATGTTCGCTGTAATTGCAGAGCAACGTTCTCATATTACGCCTTGGCTATTTGTCAGGCTAGAGCGAAGCAGACAGCATACATCAAGAGAGACGTAGGGTTTTCAAAACAGCATTCAATTTCTCCCGCCAAACCTATACCACTTATGCATGACAGTTTTCAAAAGTTGGCACCCGTCCAGTCTCCATTATTAGATGTTGGGTGATGTACCAGTATACAGACCCATTCTACTTCATTCCGTACATTAGATAGGCCGCTAGAAAGCCTACAAAGGAGAATAAATTAATCACAACGACACGTTATCACTAGCAACAGATGACATGTTGCAGCACGTATTCCTCATGTGGGGCCTATTACAGCATGGCCCGCCAATCCCTCCACGCAGTCTAATTTGAGCGGTTGTGTATAAGGTGATCGTACATTTTTGAAAAGTCTCATAAGACGAGCATCGATTTTCTTATCACTACGATTACTTCTAGCAAAATGCCTCAGAGCATGAAAGTTCATTCCTAGCGATATCCACTCTTCGTTTAGACAACCATGGAAAGGTAGCAAAGACGTGGCACATCATTTTAGCTCTGAAAAAGCCCTTTGATTCTAACCACAAGCATTAGTAAAAGCTTAACAAAAATAGAGCGCAGAGGGACACTGAATGTATCCGCTCTCACCTCATCAAGAGTCCAACCATATATAAAGATGTGACGGAAGAATAATCCTAAAAGTGGACAGACGTTTGTTCTTTTATACTTACTGTCCAGCGGTCAAACTTTCTTGCTAGTGAGAATATGCGCTTCATGTTTTCTACACATTCTTGATGCAGTATAACATGTTTCATTAGATCACCTTACGCTTTTTGTAAGGCGACTAAGGGCAACTTGCAATACTCTCCACCATTTTATACACTATTTCGCCGTAGCTCGACTAACAGAAGTTAGGTTACTTAAGTTTCGTTAGGTGACCCAACTTTTCTGCTGGGGGATGAAAATGACTTCGACCAGCGGCCTATCCTTATCCACAGGAGATAAATACTGTCGACGAGGAAAATACATGCCCACGAGCTGACCGCGACGCATGCAAGCGTAACGGGAAGGCAGAATTCCTATGCTGGAAACGCAGAGAAGGCAGAGCTAAAGAGATCACTGAACTTGGAGAGACGCCACGTGTGCAACGCGGTCGGCTCGTGGGCATGTATTTTCCTCGCCGACCATATATGCGCAATGATAGCACATTTTTGTACGAACATCCGTTTGGTGAAGTGATC
Organism: Oesophagostomum dentatum; assembly: GCA_000797555.1. NCBI lineage: Eukaryota > Metazoa > Nematoda > Chromadorea > Rhabditida > Strongylidae > Oesophagostomum > Oesophagostomum dentatum. Next base: position 24,811 of record KN550740.1, on the reverse strand, counting down.
TTGCTGAGCGGAGGGATTGGTGCGGGCTCATGTATTTCTCATGTGGGGTATAAGTGGTACCGTCATCGGGGAGGCCCACTTGGACCCAAGAATTCCAGGTGCCGCGCAACCGCCGAGCACGGCAGATCTGCCGACCCGGGACGGCGCCGGTGCCCTGTACAGTACCCTCTCCGAAGCGGGACTTTTCCAGGTCAGTTACTGGAAATTTCCCGTTTCTTGATGTCATGTGGGTGCGGCATCTGTGCCGCAATTTTCTGAGTTCATTGCGAAAATTATCAGCAAAGCAACGTCCGATGTTCTGAGAGGTGGTCCGCGGCGCGACTGCCCGCAAAGATGGTTAGGTCGAAATAGTTGAGAGCGGGCACAATGCAGTAAATCAACTTGGTGAGACTAAGTTAAAAAATCTTTTGATAGTTATGTGTAGCCTTTTGTACTCCGCTCTATGCTGTTTCACGCCTCTACTGAAAAAACTGCGGCACAGGTGCCGCACCCAAATTACGTCAAGAAACGGGGAATTCCAGTAACTGACCTGAAAAAAGCCCGCTTCGGAGAGCGTACTGTACTAGGCACCGGCGGCCTCCCGGATCGGCACATCAGCCGCGCTCGGCAGTTGCGCGGCACCTGGAATAACCCGGGAATTCTTGGGTCCAAGTGGGCCTCCCCGAAGACGGCACCACTTGTACCCCACATGAGAAATACATGCTATAATAAGTCCCACATGATTAATACGTGCTGCAACATGTCGTCTACTGCTAGCGATAACGTGTTATCGTGAGTGTTCATTCTCCCGTTGTAGGCTTTCTGGCCGCCTATCTAATGTACGGAAGGAGGTAGAATGGGTCTGAGTGTGGTATAGCTAGCAAATTAGAAGAACAGGATTACTCAATTCCCCAACTTCCACGATTCTGAAGGATAAGCCTTGTCGTGGCAATATCAAGTCTCCTCAAAGCAGTATTTTAGACACAGTGGTGGAACTTTGGAACTGTTACAATGAAGTTAGTGCCTCAAAATCGTGGAAGCATTTTTGGATGTGGCAGAGCTTCTGAGGACTGCCGTCCTTTGTTCCAGCAGGACTGAGGAACTCTACATCAATACAAAATAGTGCGCAGTTGGATCCATTTGCAGTAACTGTTCATATGATATTCCATGCTCTTCTTTCTTGAAACCTGGGCATTCGTAGATTCCGGTGTAGTTGTTTCTTACGCCGTACAGCTTTTGTAGAACACATTTATTTGCGGCCTGACCTTTCGATACAACGTCATCTTCAGAGGCCTGAAGTGGCGCAAGGTTTCTCAGTTTACTAAACTATACTACCAAACACCCGCTCAACATTCGCACGTTCAACTCGTCCCAGACAGATAGAAGTAGCACCATACGATGAAAAAGACGCATTCACCACCGTTTTTAGTCCATCAATTTAGCGGGGACAACCCCTCCGCAACAGCGTCTATTACTGAGATAAAGTAGAAATGACTCGAGCACTAGGTCTTATATGTGCAGGAGTATCTTAACGGACTACAGCACACACATAGTAAATATGGTAAGAAGTCATTTGTAATTGTTAAGTCTTGTTTCTGCCGTTCATTGGGGGTTTCTGGATATAAGAAAGCACTCTTTTAGCGCTTTCCTAGTAGGTATTGATGACTTGAATGCAAGAATTGTGCATTTGAAGGCAGCATACGCGGAAAACGGGGGCGGTGAGATATCTGCATGCAACGATGGAAGATCTCCAGCTTAACAGGGCTTCCAATGTCGGGTCTCTAACACCTGCCATAAGCCGAGAAAAACGCTTATCAATAAGCAAAGGGCTTTGAATTCACTGAACGATGCATCAGATGACGCTGTCAGTCTTCAGGTTGAAAATGAGCGTCATCCGACTCGACTGACTACAAATACTCTAATAGGAAGTCACAGACAAAACAACGAAAGTTGCACGATGCATTCTGTTGTTTAGGGCATTTTCCTGCAACTGTACATTGACGTATTGTCCAGTGAATTCAAGGCCCCTTGTATACTAATACGTGTTTTTCTCGGGTTAGAGCAGGTTTTGGAGGTTCGGACTTTGAAAGCCCTGTTAAGCTGGAGATCTTTGTCGTTCTCTGCAGAAATCTCACCGACCTCGTTTTCCGCGAATGCTGCCTTTAAAATCAAAGTTACTGCCTTCATGATCATCCCTTACATGCTTACCCAGAGATGCTATCAAATTCTGTCTTCTCTTCCCAGAAAGATGTTCATTTGTACGTATACGCAGCGGTCGAAGAGTTTCACCGATATATATTGCGTGGCAAGCCATGCATTCAATTTAGTAAACAACCCCAGCTTTGGTACAGTCTAATACAGGCCACGCAACGATAAAATTCCGCTTTGCTTGCCATTTATCTCCGACGAGATCAGCTTAAAAATAAGATAGTGCCCAGATCGAGACCAGCTACGAGGTTACTTTGTAGATCTTAGGTGGACGTATTGAACGACAGCATCAAACATCAGCTGGTTAGAAATAGGCAGCATGATAGTAGGTACCTTGAAGGCAGCACCCACGG
>KN550738.1:0-10019 GCA_000797555.1 Oesophagostomum dentatum | reverse complement strand
TGATGATGTCGTTGCTAATGCTGTGCCATGCCTCTAGAATTGCCGCCCGCAATGCTTCCACGCTGTCGAACTGTCGATGGTTGGCCTAAATCCTTCGTCTGCATCAAGTCGCTGTCAGACAAGGAGCTTCGATAGATTATTAAATTTTGAAAGAAAATATGTCGCTATCAAGTGGACCTATAGTTTTGATACAGCTCCAAAAGAGGAAAAATTCCATTTAAAAATTATTTTTGAGCAAACATGCATGGAAGCTTGGTTCTAGGGGTTATTTTTATGCTGGATCTAGTGGAACTAACAGGGATACTCAATAGCTTTTGCAATTTGCGGAATCGCAAAAAATGGGGTGGACCTATACTTTCGTTACGCAGTGTATACTAAAGGTCACATCGGCAGTGTGTTGATTCGTTGAATGGTTGTGCATGTATTGGTGAAGCAATGTACGGGGTTTAAGGAGTAGAGGCTCAGATCTTCTCAGAATTTCGGCATATTTAAGGAAATTGTGGAGAAAGAAGCTTGGGGTTACACTGTATAGCATAAGCATTTTCATAAGTCTTGGACGACTCTAATAAAATGAAGGGAATGAGCACAATATCTGGGGCTGAATGCGTCTGTGCCAAATCGGGACAAAGACCCATAGTACGGTTCAGTCAGCCGAGATCCGACGAAGAAATTATCAGCAGAATTTTGGCAAGGTCCACCAGTTTCCAAAGATATTGAGCTGACCCCATTGCAGACGTTATTCAAAAACTCGGGGAAATTATCCTAGCAGTTCCCCAGCTGTATATGTTAGAAAAAATTATCTTCAAGGCAGAAGTAATTTCCTTGAAAAATTAAACAATGAATGAGGGAGGGTTCGACTTTTTCCTGGTCAAAACAGAGGGTAATGCCTGAGCAGTAGATCAACAGTGGATAACAACCTCCAGTAATTCGCAGACCATCTTCTTAGTTGAAGTTACTCTCTCAACTCGCCATGACGAGAAATGCTTCCAAACAATATACTGAACATTATTTCCCTTTTCTTTCGCGCTTCCACAACTTTCGTGCTGTTCCCACGCACTAGTGTTAGCAGTCCGCGCTCTAGCCATGACTCCTTCCAGTTACATACCTAAAACCATTTTGCACCAACAGACTTTTCTAGTTGCTCCCGAGCATCTTAGAAAAATCTCAGCCGATCATCAACTGCGTCTCCGCACGTCTGAGTTATTTCGCTCAAAACTTAGGCTGATTTTTTTTGAATAACTGAGGCTGAGTTTCAGTTGAATAACGGCAGATTGTATTACTTTTTTTCAACCAAGGTTTCCATCCGTCAACAGAGTTTGCTATTTTATATTGGGAAGTCCCAATTTAACCTAGGTGAAATATTTCATTGATGCCCAGCATTGATTTAAGATCATCTTAGCTAAGTGAACCTGCAATTTTCATTGATGCCCAGCATTGATTTAAGATCATCTTAGCTAAGTGAACCTTACCACGCGCCAAGGTCTTGTGACTAAACGATTGTCATCTTTTTCACTAAGTCACCGCATAGCCACAAAATTCATATTGAACACTTCTTTTTTCAAGTGCACTGTTTTTGTCCTTTTGTTTGCATTGTTTTATAGTTGTGTTCGTTTTTTTTAATGACTACCTTGTCGTAATAAGTACAATAAAATGCAAATTTGTATATCTTTGAGTTTGGAATACTGCCGAACTATGCTAGGTTTGCTTCTTTTTTTTGCAAAAACATGTAAGCAGGCGGTTTATTCTAATGACCACTACGCAGAAGGCAAGCGATGAAAATGAGAACAATGATTACAAGCTCGTAACACGTAGAAGTTATGTCCTATCAGCTCTATATGTCTCACAATGCTCAACTTCAATTATTGTGTCATTACAAAGAACCTTCCCTTGGACATGTCAAGAATGTAAAACAGATCTCTTTACTGCTCTATTAAAAATTCTGCCCGGAGAAAAAACGTATCAGAGCTTCAATTCGTTCTCAGGAAACTACTCCCATCTCATCTTATAGACCAATAGCAAGCTCGTAGAACTGTAGACGGTTTGCATTCTTCTGTTGAGATACCCTAGAAGCAAGTGAAATTTTTGGGCTACATTGAACTCATACCTGCAGTTTCCTGAATGAAGTTCCATACTTCTAGATCTTTTCCATTTTAGCTTACGGCTGTGTGTAGTTGACACTGTAATTCAAACTTGTCTAACAGTCGAAGCTTCAACAGCACATCGATGCTGTTGAATTCTCAACAAAATTCTCACCTCACAGTTCTTTTGCAGGATGGGGAAGTCAAATTACGGTAAAGAACATATATCATGTCTCCTTCTGTAAAATGGATGAAGTGGCTAGTTCCTCCTTTCAAAAGAACGCAAGAATATTTGGACAAAACGCCCCTCATGTACTCGACAGCTTCACATTCTTCATTATTGTAGCAGCCTTGTAGGCACTCTTCCAAAGTGGTGTATGCGGGATATTGATCGAGACTTTGGCCGTAGAAATCTTCTACCTCTTCGAAAGTACAACAAATAGTTGTCTCCACCTAAACTGAAGAAGAACCTCTGATGACTAAAACACTCACAACTTCTTACGCGGAATATGGGTAGCCGAACTGCATACGAAAGTGTTCGTTCTTACCTCGATGGAAATCAAAAGAACTAAGAGCCACTTCATTTTTTTGTCGAAGAGTCGAATTTCTTCGAGAAGAACACTGAATGACTGGCGCTTTACTGAGAAATGTGCACAGATTTATAGAGGTTACCATGACGTCTACCGTGTTGTTAGGGGGATTTTTTTATAGACCAGAAACAAAGGCAGTACATTTTTTTGGCAGTCTCTGTGGCTACATGGGTTACCACATTGTAAAGCGATGATTTACTTTTTTAGCAGGCACTGTCAAAATCCGAAGTCTTACATCATTTTTTACATTAATCATATTAAGGGAACTTTTAAAAACATTGTGACTGATAACACACATTTATTTTCGTGTAGTATCTGTTTTAAGTCAACTGACAGTTCCATCTTTTCTTGTTATTTTCATAGCTAACGATATTTGAACTTTGCTTTCCACTTTCTGAGTTTTAAAGCATTAAGGTTTTCGGTCTAATGAAATAACAACATATTTGGAGAATAAATATTATATTTAAGCCCTATTCCCAGCGAAACCTGTGCGAAACTACTGGTAGGCCTTCTAAACCTTCAACCTTCTTATTTCTTCAAAAAAAATTTCAGCTTGGTGTATGCCAGTTGAAAAATGCACTTTATACAAGAGTACCATGCTTCTGGAGCATACCACGAAAAAGGAGACAGTCGTGCCAGTAGAGTGATATTCATTATCAGTGTAGGTGGTAACGGGGGACCCCGCCTTATCTTTTATGGGGACGTATGAATTTCGGACCTTTAAAAGAAAGCCAGTGGTACATAACCTCAAGTGCTCCGCGTTTAATCAGGTGCGCAATTTCTTGTATATAGTCCTATATTTCAATTATTTTTATTTATACTAAGGGTGTATAAGTACTCTATTTTTCGCGTAATAAGAATAGTGAAGTTGACGGGGTCAGGACACCGTGCTTGTCCAGACTGATTAAAATCAACCTGATTGTTTTAACTGGTTCGGATAGGTCGGTTGTCTGTCCCCGCCCACCTACTTGTTTTTAGTCTTCAAAAAGAGCGTATATATTTTCTACTTACACTAATCTAATGCTACCGGTGTGTTGCTTACCTTTGTGTTCTTGGCCTATATTTTTGGTATTTTATGTATCTCACCGAGTGGAAAGGATACGGGCTATTAGATATCTGTGCACTCTAGTTTTTTTTTGCAAAATTTGAAGACGAATGTCTTGAAAATCAATACATTAGAGCTACAACAATAATCTATTCAATCTATTCGACCACAGCAAAAATGGCTGATGAAAGCCCTCTATGTTGAAGCTTGTGCTTTACAGTAAAAACCTGCTTCAGGGAGAAGTTTACTCATATTTATTCATGCGCATATTCATGTATACCTGGTTTAGAAGCAGGCTGTAGATTCTAAGACATCCGGGGACTTTCCGAATAGAAGAAAACAGGAGCTTATGCGCTACAATAGAGCAGTTCTTCCCTATATGCAAGATGAATCAAGGAACAAAAGGAAACGGGGACATAAAATGGACCATTTGAACAGTAAACTGCTCGGACAGATGGAATATACTGGTCAGTTTCCTGGCCATGTTGCATAAATACCTGCTATGCCGCTATACCTAGGTAGCAAAGCTGCAGGTAAGAGGCTTTCGGCGGGCAAAAAGTGCGCCATTCATGCTTTTTCAAGAGCTTACTTGTAGCAGTACGTTTTAGTCCAGATGGCTGCATTAGTCACTCATAGACATTATGGGGCCATTTGCTTTCTTTAACGCTTTGCTGCTAGATTTAAATAAGAGTATTCTTATCTATGCGAAAGTTACTGCAGTTGCAAATTAACGCAAAGAAATCCTTGAGCATCGTTGTTTTACCTTAGACCTTCTTCTCTACCAGTTTGCTCTATTCTACTATTTTTCAAAAGAATTTGCTGTCCTCATCACTGCTTAGTGCCAAGCCGCAGAAAAGCTCTCTACACGAAGCTTTGCTAGCTTGAAGTGTCGTTTTTGGCGTTCTGATATCTCCCAAAGAAACCTATCAAAACTACGCCTCGATCTATCAGATGTAGCTCTTATTTCTCAGCTACATCCCGTATCGTAGAACAGGCGAACAATGCAGACAATGCTGCTGAATTCTGAGAAGTGATTACCCCTTATTGAGGCTCGTTGTAACATTCCTTCCGTATAGATACATGTGATAGTTCTCCGCTTATGACGAGGGCTGATGTATTCGTAAAGGCTGTCATTACTTTTCTCCTACTCATTAAGATGTACTTAATTGACGCTGAACTTTTAGCGCCACTACACTAGATAATTTATTTTGTATTTTAAGCACGAACCTTGTGACCACATAGCAGATGTGGTTTAAAAAATCCCCCTTCCTACTTGGTAATCTTTGCTTTTATGCTGCAACTTCGCACTAGTGTTTCGCTATACCCAAGAGAAACAGCTACTCTCTTTTTCGTGGACTATGACTAGTGAAGTGGGCGGGATTAGTCACCCAATGGGATGCCGGCCCTATTGGTTAAACACAGAAAACTAGCGTAAAGTTGATCCGTTGTTTTCGTTTAGACACAATTTTTTTTACTTTCCAAGCTGCTTTAGACTCCCTTTCCAGTTCAAAACAAGTTAGGCCCCGCCCACCTTTTTGGTCATAGTCCGCGAAAAAGAGAATAGGTATAGTATGCAGAAGAGCTCACGATTTTTCCATTCTTTCAAAAATTCCAAAACACTTAAACTAGATTTGCGCTTTGAAGACAAGACTAGTTTTTTAAAATGAACGGTTGTTCTAGGTCATTTAAGACCAGCAGCAAAATCTATTTAGTTACCATCCGTAAAGCCTGGTCTCACTTCATAATCGCGTTTGAGATAAAGAAAAGCTCGAGACAACCAGGATTGGCTGATCCCAAAAATATGCCTTCTATCTTGCAAGGTTTTCAAAAACCCCGAATTTTACCGGCTTAATTAGCCTCTATGGGTACGAGCTTTCAACAAAAGAGAAACCTGCCTGTTTTTATGACCCTTGAAAAGCTGATTTTTGATAGTTTCAGTGCGTAAAATTTGTAGCGCTGCAATCAGCTATTCTAGCGAAATCTAACCATGTAAAAATCACAGTAACGATTGGTGAGGCTGTGCCTATGAAGACAGTGTACCAGCAAAATTTGGTCGGTGAGTTTTCCTAGTAGGACTATCAGGGAAGACCTGCTTTGTAACCCTTCCGTAGCAGCAACCTCCAAATCTACTCATTTTGAAGAAAAAGGCTTATCAAAAATGAAAATCCTACTAATAGAAGCTACGATCGCCGAATTATGGAGCCAAGAAACGACCTAAGAATAAATGTAAGATTACTCCTCTTGCGTGAATATGTGTTTGAGGATAAACATACAACATGGGCAAAGCTGCAGCTCCATCACCTTCGTTCAGAGCCTTGCTTGGAGTTTCGTTCTTTGCTGCCTTGTACTTTTTATTAGCAGGGATTTCATATTTGATGAGGCTCTTTCTTCAAAACGAGTATGTTGGGGGTTGGCACTATGGTAGGGCTATAGAGCAGGCCGTCCCTGACAGTTCTATTAGAAAAACTCACCAACAAAATTTTTGTGGAACACTGCCTTTAACATAGGAGTGCTATCAATACCTTGGCCGTTACAGCCACGCCTCATAAATTGCGAAGGCTCTTCGATCACTGAGACTGTGTCTTCCTAAAGAACTCTATCTTTAGAAGACATAATTCTTTTTAAGTGCCTTTTTAAAGAGGAATTCACCGGGTACTTTCACCAGAAATAATTAGATTCGATTAATATGACGTTTATGTTTTTGCTCTTTGTTCAGATTTAAAACAGCTGATTTTGTAGGAGTGACATCTCCAGTCGATTTTTTCGCAACCAAAATTATGAACCAGAACATCTATAGAAATGTTCTCTATAGAGTTGTGAGCCATTTGTTCAGCAAGCAGCACCACAGAATTACCACAGTTTTCATGGAAATTGCCTGAAAAATTGTTGCAATTTCCACTAAACGCGCTGAATTTTTTACATTGTGTTGTAGTATTAACTGATTGCTCTTAAGTTACTCAGATTGCTTGCGGTAATTTATTTTTACCGAAGACCTTTCAGATAACTTTAAAAAAAGCTTCAAAAAAACTTTAAAAAAACTAATTGACGCCATGGATGAACGGAAGCGTTGGCATTTTGGAAGCTCGGATGAAGAAGTTTCGGAATTGGGATTTACCTGGCTTTCAGGAGGACAGGGTTTGCAAAATTCTTGTTCAGTAATTTCAGAAGAGGGGTGCAGTTTCATTATGTTAAGAGTCGAAATCGATCAAAGCTCTAAAGCATCAGGATCGCACAAATTTGTAGACGGAAAAACCCAGAATTCAAGCCCCCCCCCCGTTCTTTATGGGCACGATAGTCTTCCCTTTCTTCTTCCTCCTATATCTACTGTACTATTGCTTTTTTAAGTTCTCATGTTTTTAGCGGAACGTTTTCGTCATTGTCGTCAGAGAGCGCTTCGAGCGATAATTATCTCTCAACCGGTCCATACCGTTGAAAAATAAAGAACAAACGACATGTCGTAAAATACGTTTCATTTACGACTCGTAAACATTCGAATCATAAGTGGCGTCCGCTCGGCATTTCAGGGCAGGAGCCTGTTTCTACTATGTTTTGTTTGACTCCCTTTGTATGTCTCCTACCTCAGTCATTTCGTGTTGGGTCTAGATTAGCTCAGTTTGTTTTCAGGGCCAAATTTCCATCTCATAGCGGGCAAACAACACCAGCACTAGGTGACCTTCTAGCGGTGTTAGTCTGCAGTAGCTCTGTCCATCCGTGTGTGTGCCTCGATAGCTAAGAATTTGTGGTCAGCAGTATTTACTTTCTCAGCCTTTCTATTTCCGCCTTTTACTTCTATTCTTGTTGTGTTCCAAATGAACTGCCACTTTTTGCACTACCTCAAATTCTTTATATCCTCCAAAAATCGCTCTAAATTTAGGGAAGTCTGGAAATTTTGCTCGTTTTCTACCTACACTCTTCCTTGCGCTGTTCTACGTTCATACTTTTATGTTCCTGGAATAAGCTTTTAGCAGCAGTCATCGCCAAGAATATTGCTTATGCACAGATTATGTACTTTCAAAAACTTCAGTACTAAGATTATTCGGAATTCAATTTCAATTTTCCTGAAATAAATGCTACTTTGAACTTCTTTTACAGTTCTAAAAGGTGTTGATCTTCAACAATTTGATGGACAAAGATTTATTTGATATCCTATAAAGGAACACGAGCTTTTCATATGTTTCGGATATTTTCCTTAAACTCTCCAGCAAAGAAGCACTGAAGAAAATAATTTTTATTGTCTTTGAGGACTTCCCTTATCGGCTACAAAACGAACAGCAGTTAGGCAGGCCTTTGAAAAATCTTCTTAGGTCTCAGAATTTCCAGCACAAGCCATAAATTATGAAAATCCCGTTATAAAAACAGTGGTAACTCTTTATGTGGGTATAATTGTAGGCCACTGAAGAGCGAAATAACTACTAATAAAATACACTGGTAAAAGCAATAATAATGTTTAATGTTGTAGTTATGTGAATAGAAGTAGGTTACATTTTGCTCGTGCTGCAATTTCCTTGAGTAGATAATAACGAGCAAAAGGCGCAGAGAATGAGAGTCCATGATGAAATGTATTAAAGTAGTATTAAGGCTTGTTGAAGCGTTTTTAAAGAGATACATAACAAACGGAAGGTATAGGTTTTTTGTCTGAAGCCAATTTTTTAAAATAAATATTCGTGGGCAGAGGCCAGTGTGTACTCTTGTCGTATACGTGTAAACAAGAACTCCAACTTTTCCGGACTCTTCTAGCGAACCTTCTCCTCCACCTTTGTCTTGATTACGTCAAGAAAATGCGTCTAAAATGAAAACATCATATTTTAAACCACGATCAAAAAGGCATGCAAACAGGAGGAGAAAAAAACGTATAATAGAGGGGATTTGAAGAAAATAGGAGAAAGCAGCTGCCAAACCGACTAGGAACCATGAACATTAGCTCTGATAAATTTGTCAAATGCAGTCTTAATAAATGCAGAACCCATGCTCAGAGCACTTTGTAAGTTCTCGATGTATTCTGAAGTAAAAACGGGCTGAGGTTCAAATTTTGCAGCTTAAACCCATTCTTGATCGAGAAAATAGCTCCAGAAAACTCGTCCGCGTTTTCGCGGATGAGTTCTTTATCTAGTTTTGCACAGTAGTTAAAGCGCTGTAACCAACGGGTATGAGTGAATCAATGAGACTCATCCATGTTCTCGCTCTGGAGGCGGTATTCAACTATATCAGAAAGGGCATGACGAAATGGAAAACTCGTCCGCAAAATCCTGCACGGGTTTTTTACTGCAATCCTCCCGACACGGGATACCTTTTGAGCGAAGATTTTTGGACCTCAACCTATTTTTGAGTCCGTCTTTCAGAATCCTCGAAAACTCAAGAAGCGTTCTGAGCTTGGGTGCTGCCTTTAAGTGGGGAAGACTATCCGCAATTCCATTTTTTAAAAAATAAGTTCAAGTGCTGCGACCTCGACCTGTTTGGGGAAAGGTTGTACCTGAGAGAATACCATGATTTCTTAGAAGAAGGTTAATGGAGTTGCTTCCGGACCTGGACTCCTGTAGCACTAAACTTTACCACAATGAATTCTGAACTTACCCTTTTTGTAACGAATTAACAGGGGATTGTTCAGCTACGCTAAAGCTGTGATTCATACGAGAGTCCTTTCATCGGCATTTCGATTATATTCGAGGGCAGACGGACTAAAAAAAGAGGGCGGCCAGTCGGAGAGCCGCTTTGTTCGGCGCTTCTATTGATGCCAGGTGCTTCACTTCTAAACACTACTAGTCCATTGATTCGGCTATTGTCTCGTAATGTATGTATGGGAGAAATTTTCAGAGCAGAGGGTCTTCTAGCTACATTTTGTTGCTATCCGGTAAGATCTGCTCAAGATCCTAAAACCTTTGAAGCTTCACTTACCCAAATAGCTTTAAAGAAAATTACTTACAAACTCTTTAGCATCTGGGGCACCTCAGAACCTCTCCTGCCCCTGCATTAGAGCCAAATGATTCCCCGCTAAGAATTTGATACCCGTGGGAGGTAACGAAGACACACTCACCCGTCTACTCATAATTGGCCCCAAAAGCGCAAAAACGGAGTTCAGAGTTCGCCCGGCGACAAATCGTCGCTGGTTTTTGGTCACTATAGGTCACGTTCTTGTTTGATTCCCCAGTGCTGAAAGTTTCCTGTTGTGTCTGCGGGGGCTACACTAATAATGGAGCTAATAACTGCTTACGACGTTATTACGAATGAGCTGACTGCAGAAGTGCATTCTTAGGAAAAATTGAGCATTCGGTTTTTGTTACTCATAAGAAATGGCTGTTTTTTTTATAC
>KN550734.1:33951-46678 GCA_000797555.1 Oesophagostomum dentatum | reverse complement strand
GAAAAACAGACCACTCAACGAATTTACGAATAACTATGAAAAACAGGTGAGCAACTTATTCACTCTGTAGTTCTAAGTGAAACTCTCGCCTCATTATTTTAAAAGTAGCTGTGAACCTTGAAAACCGAGCCTGCATGTGTTTACGAGTGTTTTCGCCTCTATTTCGTGAAAAAGTCATCGTGCCGGTCCTACAACGAAAATCATTGGAGGCCCCGGGAGAATAGTAGGCGTGTCAAGGGGGCTATCGCTTTAGTAGTAGTCAAGCTCAGTTTCAGCTGAGATTCAGTGAAGATTTGAGCACTAACTAGAGTTTCTTACCGTCTCTCGCTCTCGCTCAACTGTGCAGCATTTCGATCACATTGCACAAGCCTGAAGAGTATGCCTGAGAAGAAATTAGATAAGAATACCGAATAGGTTTAAATATGCCACCTCAGAAGAAGAGCTGCCACAATTAGGAGACCATGCATTGCATTGATAGCTGCAGACTGGCTGTCTAGTCGGTCGCCACAAAACTATAAATTAATCATGGCGGTGGAAGAAGTGGAATGTTGTATTGGCAGTAAAGTGTCGAACAGTGTAACAAATAGACTAAAAATACGAAGGAGTAAATGAAAACTGACAGAATAACACTAAGACAGTAGCAGCATATGCGCACCAAAGAAAAGAAAAGATGGCGACTGAGAAGGTCAGATAGCCGAGAAATTAATTACGGCGAGATCGGAGACTACACTGTTTGATGGGTGACAACCTAGGGTAAACAAGTCACACTCAATTCTTTTCGGGTTTTTTTTGGTCGTGTTATAGATGATACCATCTGAGGTTAGATGCTGATCGTCAGGGCACTGAAAAGGATGCTGTTTTGGTCTGATAAGAATCGAACTTTGTGCTGATGTTCCCTGTCCATAAAATCTTGCTTCCTCGTTCTGACACTGTGGCTAATTAGAGCAGTCAAAGGCAGCAATCACATTCAGAATATGTTTTGAGTTTTTAAAGAATTCTAAGCGGTGAACTCAAGAGCAAGCGGGTTCTAAAATATCCGCTCAGCTGTAACTTCTGATGGAGAAGATCTCTCGAAAAGGATATATCGGACAAATTTGAGCAGGTAGGTGAGTTGTCCGCCCTACTCTTTAGCTCACATGAGTCATAAGGTGACAGGATTTTCATGACATCTTTCTAGGTTCTCGTGCTAGAGAGCGATGCCGCATTTCAGCTAAAAAGCGTAACGAAATGGACAACTCGTCCTTGAAAACGCCTGCGTATGTATGGCGTATCTTCTAGAACGATTTTCTGGTCTGGGAAAAACATCTAAATAGAAATTTTTGAACCTTAATCTACTCCTGCGCCCACCATTCACAATACATGGAAAACTCGAAATATACTCAGGTGTAGGCTATGAACTCGTAACCCAGCTAGCGAAGCCACAAATTCTGGCTGTGGGTGGAGACGGTGAAGGTTCAGTCTGGCTGCCCGCCGTGGTCCCAGCCGGTGGCACTAGCTCACCCATCGCTTCGGCCCTTTTGATACCTCACACATACTCCTTAGAGTAATAAATACTAGTATTAGTCATTTATACATACGTTGTCATGCAGTCAGGCAGGTGCTGATTACCTGTGAATCTGACTGCCTTTAAGGTATAGTTTAGAAGAAGCTAATTGTGTGAGAACCATAGTGGTGCTACTGGACAAAGACGAAAGAAATTTAAAAGAAGTTCTTACATTATCCAAAGTAAACTCGTCGAACTCGAACTTTTTGTTTTCCTTTCACTAGTAGTGGATAGCAGGCCTTCGTAGAATATGGAATGATCAAGTGCAAAGCTCGCTGTATTCTCACCAGGGAACCCCTTTAACCCAGTGCAACGATATCGAACGGTACCAACTCTGTTTTATAGGTAATTGCTCCCGTAGGAAAACACTGAAGTATGAAGGCACTAAATTTTGTTTAGGCGAAGTTGTGACGATGAAAAATTCGCTTAATTTGGTTCAAAATTACTGAAAATTAAACTTTTTGCAAATGTGTCCTATTGATATATTGAATAGGTAGAAAAATTATACGCAGCACTGGAATCTGGTTTATTTTGCGCAAAACACCAAATTTCTGGTGATTTTAGAGCAAAATTAAGCGAATTTTCCAATGTTATAACTTCACCTAAACAAAAATTGGTGTCTTCATACTTTAGCATTTTTTTTGTTGCTGTGCCGGTTACCTACACGATAGTGTTGGTCCCGTTCGATATCGTTCCATCGAGTTCAAGGGGTTTCCTGAAGAACCTGATGAAAGAAAAGCCAGCAAGGAACAGCGCCAACACTATGAACGCTGACTGAGATGAGATTCCCATTGCTGCGAAGCCGTACGGATCTCTTAGCCGTGGGAATCAATGCAGAGACTTCCTGAATATTATTTGCATTGCTCCGCTACTGAAATGTGATATAAGAAAGGAGAGTCTTTTCAACAAAACACTTGCATCTCAATGCTTTTATATCATGAGCACTGACTCCTTTGTTCATGCTTACTTCAGCTGTCTTGAATTTATCAGGAAACCGGTTTCTGAATGGAAACATTCTTCTGGAACAAGATAAGAGAACATTTCTGCGATAAAGAGTTGAAAACATATGTTAGCGGGAAACACTGCAAGTTCAAGTGCAGTATAGCAAATAATTCGACTGAGTTGTAATGTTTCTTGTTTATCTACCGACGAAGTGATCCAAGTCATTTCCATTGATGGTGGCCTAACGTACTCTCTTTTTCGCGGACTACGACTAGTGAGGTAGGCGGGGCCGGGCACCCAAAGGGGACGCGGGCCGTGTTCAAACAGGTTAAACACGGGAAGTGGGTAGTACTGATCCAGTCTTTTCGTTTCGACACGCTTCTTTGCTTTTAAAGTTACTTTGCACTCCGTTTATAGTCCAAAGCGAGTTTGGCCCCGCCTACTTCAGTAGTCATAGTCCGCGAAAAAGAGAGTAAAAACCCGAAAGTGCGAATCCGCAAATATTTGTTCACGGGAAGCTACAATATCACAGAACACTCCCAACTTTATTCGAAAGCAACCAAAATGGAGTACTTTTCATCCGGGAAAGTAGGCTACGGCTGATAAGCTTCTGGGCATGACTGTGCCACTAGTAAAATATAGCAAAGGTATGCTTGGGAAACCACTGCATTTTCGGTTAGTGAAGTAAAATTAAGTGACTTTTGTGACGTCATAACTCTGAATATACTGGGACTTACGCCTTCGCACTTTGAGTTATTCCTAATCGAACCACGCTCAAAGAATTGTATGTGATAGTGTTCGTCATTGTTTCCACCAGTGTGAGAAGACATTTTCCAACTTAGAGGAAACGGACAAAACATTGGTGTAAAGTTGGGGAACTTTGGGTCATCAAGACAGGAACAAGAAGAGGATGAATTATACGAGCATCTTCACTGAGAAAACACGAGAATGAAGCGAGCAGTAGAAGCGATTTCGAGGTAAGCGCGCAGCTCTCGCTTACATGTGTAAAATTTTTTTCTCGAAAAGGGTTTGAGAGAGTACCTGCTTAGCTAAGAAACTCGGTCAGAATAGCAAAAAAGCATATCCATATACAGTGTCGCGACAAAAAAATGTTTTGATGCATTTGCTACGAAAGCATTCTCTTGTCCAAAATGGTTGTAAAAGGTCAAAAAATCTTGGACAGCATGCAACGACGCTGAACATCTCACTAACTGGGAGGTTAGGTCTTGATATCTTTAAATTCTTCGAATGCAAACGAAATGCCATCTCAAATTGCCTGGAAGAATTTTTGATTATATACGTAGGATGCTCAGATGCAGCGAAATTCTTCTATGGAATGAAAAGTGGTGCTTCGCTTTTTGAACTGCTATTTTAAATAGTATGTTATTTTTACTGTTAGTTCTGTAATTAAGTAAGGTAAAATGGCGGTGAATTTAAAGCATTTAGCTTTTATTTATTACTCTAAATCTAGTCAGATGTTATGCCTACTACGCAGTTGTAGGATACGGAAGAGCCTTGCATCTGTTCTCATATCCGGTGGTTATGGGGCCTTAACTAGTGCGCAAAGCGAATGAACAACTCGTCCACGAAATCGCGGGCGAGTATTATTGCTTGGTTTTCTCGATCAGAAGTGAATTTCGAGCCGAGGTTTTTTGAATCCTAGCTCATTTTTGAGACCCTCTTTCAGGATCCAGCAAAAATTTAGGAAGCGTTCTGAGCGTGGGTGCTGCCTTTAAAGGCAGCATACGCGTAAAGCATCGATGTATTTTTCTTAAGATTAACGTGAAGTTCGAATGCAGTTGACATCGCTGCGACAAGAAAAACGGAGAAAAACGATCTAATCACCGTAAAAATGCTTCTGCGACAAAACTATATTCGCTAGAAGTTGGAACAGTTAACTCGGTACTGACAAGTGATATCTACCGCTTCTGAATTGCTTATCAACGGATAAGCCAGCTGCTTCAATTTTCATCTCAATTCCTTTGCATTTATCAAGGCTATCACCGCTAGGCAACGTGCGTTTTATTGTTTCTGGCCAGCTTGTTGTTCCTTATTCTGAGTTCAAGCAGGCTTTTCGGCGCCGTTTTTTGTACTCCGAATTACTGAGTTCTCTAAGGAAGGGGCCCGTGACTCACGTTTCAGACAGAAACTCGAACACCTTTGTTTTCCGCGTACGCTGCCTTTAAGGCGCTGAATCCAAAAATCGAATGACGGAAATTTAGCAAAAAAATGGGCTCCAATAAGTCTAATCTGCGCAGTTCTTGAAGTATCTCTGAGATCTCGACATCTTGGATAAACGTTGACCTAATGTTAGTGTGCTGCTTGCAGCAAGTGTTGTTTCCGGCCTCAGCAACTTGAATAACCCACCCGGGAAAAGTCAGTCAAGAATTAATAGTTTTAGTTCTACCCCAGATGCTTTGTATAGCATTCGAATAATTTGAGTAAACTGCCATTGTTATTCGCAAATGCCGTCAGGAAGGAGGAAGGACAAGCCCTTTAAAAGGACGCCTGCCGATTGGCGAAAGTAGCGGTATGTAGACGATCGGCCTTGGAAAATGTGCTGGACATCTTTACCGCGGCGACTACACAGATTTCAGGCGATCGCGATGGTGGCGAGTGTTAGGTACGTGCTGTGAAAAAGGCTGGCGGCGCTGTCAGGGAACTTCCTTAGGATGAGTAAAGTTCAAATGTGGTTCCGATACCAGTGACCGCGAAGACTGTAGCAATATGCCGAGCGCCCATGGAGAGGGCGAGAAATTGGTAGCGACAGCAATGTTGACGGAATGGCGGCCACCTTACAAAAGATCCGTAGGCAGACCAAGAACAAGATGGCGTGACGAATTTCGAAAAAAGCTAAATACCAGCAACTTGGAACGAATAGCAAGAGCGATGTCAAAAACAGGTTGGATTGATATTGTGGATATTGTGGATAGCCGCATATTGTAAAATATTGAATGGCTAATAAACTGTAAACTGTGAACTGTAAGCAATGTGCAGAGTATTGTTAGAATTGGGGAGGAGGCCGGTAGAGAGAGGCAGAAGTTTGGTAGCAATGCGTAGAAGGCCTGTAGGAGGCCGGTAGAGAGGCGTAGGAGGACAGCACCAACGAGCAAAACATCGAGAGAGTGAGACAGGAGGTGATGACCTAAGGGTGGGAGGTCGAAACTGATATGCAGGTTCTCGGTACCGATGTGCAGGAGGTCACGAACACGTGAAGGAGTTTGGCAATGATGCACATGAAGGAGTTTGACACCGATGCACATGAAACTGGCAGAGGTGGGCAGAGGATGGATGACAATCTGCCAGTGGATCGACAGCAACATGCAGTGTCTATCAGCAGTACAGCACAAGGGGCCAAGTCAGCGCAGATAATGTATGTATCAACAGTAGATAAGGTAATGTGAAACAGATTCAAAGAATTCATTGGCCGATCAATAACAATCAGTGAATGGATTATTTTGCCACTGTGGCGGAATGGAGCAATATGTACGTGTGCCGATAGGAAATCAAATGGAGCGGGCAAAGGGAGCACTAGCAAGTCTGGAATTCTGGTGAAGCAGGACGGACAGACATGCCTGGATATAAAATAAAGGTATTGTCGAAGAACCCCAAATATGATGGCTCTAACTGAGGCTTCATCAGTTTGCAAATCCGAAAACTGATCTGAGTCCGCAAGCTACTCATGTTTAGAATCGGTTAGATTTACTACCGAATCCTTCAAAGCGCATTTGCGGCACCAACCCTTCGCATAAAGTTACCGTCGATTCACCCAGATAATGCCTCGATCAGAGCGGTTTGGTCCAGCTGCGGCACAGCGAGTTGCATCGTAGCTCGTCCACGCCTAATGATAAAAGATTAGACGTGTACGAGTTTTGACGCACCTCGCCGTGCCGCAGCTGGCACGTAACTGCACGACACCGCACCGAACGAAGCTCTGTCTGGGTGAATCGACGGTACGCAATAAAACAGAAGCCAGAGAACAGTACCTGGCTCTGTTGTACGATGCACATATTTTTAGCTACGATGATATCAATCTTCACGTGAATTCAGGTAGAAGTAGTGTACAGCGATGCATTTTATTTAAAAAATCCTCAAGATCGCACTACCTTACTTCTATTTCGCGCGGTTAGATCACTGAAAAACGAAGAACGATTAAGAGCGCTTGTAAGGCGTGGGAGATTTGATGACTTCACGAGAAGAGCGTACTCCCTTCGCGGAGAGTCAACTAAAAGGGGTAGCGGCGATTTTTTCATCACTTTGGGAAGGAGGAAGAGCAAAAATCGACGAGGTAAAGAGCTGCTTGCTGAGACCGCAGGAACATCGAGTGAAATGGAAACATGTCGAAGAGGTTCGAATAATTATACCTCGCGTGAATATGTAGGATGTCTCAGAACTAGGTAAACCCATTTTGATGCTTACGACTTTTGAACAATTGCTGTTTAACGGTGAACTAAGTAGCGAGTGAAGTATAGGAACTCTGAATGATTGCATGAAAACTTAAAGGCAGCACCCATGGAAAAACCGATTTTGAGGTTTTTGCGCTTTATACACTAGCCACATGGGTTGCCCAAAGCCAAAGTAAGAAAGCGCAAAAACTAAAACTCAGCGGGAAAATATAGAAAACGTGCCCATCCCGCTTATCCAAGTTACAGGGGTGAGTGGACGAGTTTTCCGTGGATTTGCGCAGCGAACAACTGAAGCGTACTTCTTCCACGGAGAAGTCGTCCGCACCCCCCCCCCCCGTAACTTGGATAAGCGGTATGGGCATGTTTTCAACATTTTCTCGATGAGTTTTGATTTTAGTGCTTTTTACTTCGGCTTTGGGCAACATACGTGGATAGCATACAAAAAATGCAAAAATCTCAAAATCGATTTTTCCGTTGGTGCTGCCTTTAAAATAGTGAAAAGTTAGTAGTTGGCACTGCTAGAACTTTACAAAGAAAATCTATCATCGGGAAATAACAAACACACAGTACATATGGAAGTCTTACTTCGCATTTACCTTATGCATTCGTAAAATAACATTAGTCTAGGCACGTTCGACAACAGATCAGCTGATGTAAATACACTGGAAGCTAGGTTGGCGAGGGGTTATTTATTAAGTCCTTTTTCTCCATCACACTAATCATACGGAAAGAAATAGAAAGACAAGGAGAAAGCGCTACCCATTGCTCTCATTTTAGCCCAAAATTCGCACGGCTGGAAACATGTTCAGACTAAACATATTGAATAATGCTAAAGTAAATGTGGAATATCGGAACCATGTTGCTTCCTACGTAAGAAAATGAAAAACGCATCAGGTGGATGCCAGCTGGACGCAGCGACCTTTTTGCCGTCTTTACAATACTGCGAATCTATCAACTCGCAATCAATTTTAAGTGGATTTAATCGCTGCACAATATCTACTTCTAGGTTAAAGACAGTGTACCTTCAAAATTCGGTTGGTAAATTCTCCTAGTAGTACTATCACGGAGGGTCTGCTTTGTAACCCTACCATAATAGCAAACGCCAAAACCTAGTCATTTTTGAGGAAGAGCCTTATCAAAGATAAAACCACCGCTAATAGAAACAAGGATGCAACAGGGAACAAAAATACGAAGCAGGGCTCTAAACGAGAGTAATGGGGCTGCGGCTTCACCCGTATCGTGTGTGCATCCTCAAAGACATATTCCTGCAGAATGATCTAACATTGATCTTATGCGATATCTTTGCTCCGTACTTTGACGTGTCGTAGCTTTTATTGGCGCGGTTTTCATTTTCGATAAGACTTTTTCTCCGAAATGAGTGGGTTTTGGAGGTAGCTGCTATGGTAGGGTTATAGAGCAGGCCCTCCATGATAGTTCTACTAGAAAAACTCGCCAACCAAATTCTGGTGGTGCACTGTTTTTAATAACTAAGCTCATAAAGAGTAAAGTAGAAGTGCTGACAGAGGTCAGACCTTTCCTAGGAGCTGCACTGGCTTAAGACCCATGGCATACTTCGCGTGACGTGACCAAATTCTGTCGCAAGAGCTTGAAGTGTTCGCATGCCAATTTTGTAAGATACATCTCTAACTCTCTCTAGTCAAAACTATAGACCACCCCCCCCCAAAAAAAAATCGCGAAAACTGTAGAAATTCGCGGGTTTCCTGGACAGCCTTCCACACCGTCGTAATGAGCATTTCAGATAACATCTGTATTTAAGGCTCCACCATTTTTGTTCCTGTATTTACAGTTCTGTCAATTTTTGAGTTAAAATACACTGCATCAAAACTATAGACCATATTCCTGCAAAATTTCAAAATCTAGGCTAGACTGAAACATAACCGCAGTGTCGAGTTGACTGAGTTTTGCTGGTGAAAGGCGCTTTGAAATCTTTGAAATCTCCCGGTCGTAGAGCGCTTCCTTAAAAATTTTATGGAAATCTGTTATGAAACCCAATATTTCGTTATCTAAAAATTTTCGTAATTCTATTGTGCCGCTTAAAGGTCAGGCAACGAAAAATTTAGATAGGTTATGGGTAGTAAATGGTGATGCTAGCAGGAAAACAGGAACATAGATAAATAGCGTACATTGTCTTTCAAGGCAAGAAGTTGTGCATTTTCAAAAAGCTAGTTTGAGTAGTGTAGGTTCTTCGAAATCTCTTCTAGAAAGGTCGTAGCTCTTGCTAATGATACTGGTATTTTCTGCAGGGTTCACTCTCTCCTACATGAACCTGCTTGAAAAGATTCGAGAAGCAGAGCCCCTTTTTGAAACCTACGAAAAAAGCGCGCTAATGACACTACTAGAAATTGTTCTCTTTCCTCTCTAGAAAATCTCAGTAGTAAAACCAAAGCAGATGTTCAGGAGTCGTTTACTTCCTAAACCCTCCGACATACTTTTTCCACTCATTTCTAGGCACAACGTGTAAACAGAGGCGAAAGTATGTATATGTGTATATATTTACGAGCCACAGCGGTCCATGAAATTGAATTTTTCCACAATTGAATTCCCAAAACTGAAACTTACAACAGTAAGGACCTCTGATAGCGGCAGTTACAAAGAGCGTCTATTTAATCTTCAGCAAGATTATGAGCACTATTTGTTTGGATTTGCCAGAGATCTAAAGGCAAAACTGTTGGAGCGATCACAGTACGATAGCTGATTTTGTAATGGGGAGACGTATCGGGTTCTCACTTGTGGTGTTTCAATTCGGTAAATACATTTTTAGGGTGTCTGCTCAAAAGCTCTGTGCATATTTCCATATCTCACCTTTGTAATGGTTCTTTATTTAAAAAATAATTATTTTATTTATTCAAACGACATTAGCACTTCAAACCTTCACTGTTGCAATGTGCAGCAAATGTTTTACAACGAGTCTGGATGCGTCCTCTGAAATTTCTGCTTCTCCCATGAAATGGATACGCTACTACCACCTTCAATTTATGACTTTGGAAGCTCTTTTCTGAAGGGGGAGGGGGGGTCTATAGTTTTGACACGGTATATTTTGAATCAAAAAGTGGTAGAAATGTAAATACTGGAATGGAAAATACGAAACCTTATGTGCAGATGTCAGCTATGATGCTGATTACAATGGTATAAAGTCCCACCGAGAAAACCTGCGGACATCTACAATTTTCTGCGATATTTGGGGGTGGTCTATAGTTTTGATGCGCGCTGTATTTGTGCATATCGCGCGCGCGATTTGGTTGTGTCGCACGAAGTATACCCAGGGCCTAAGGTCCCTGACCACTTTTTGCTCGCATAGTATTTACTATACCTATTTTTCTCTTCAGAATGGTCTCCCAAACAGTCGACCTTCCAAAGGAAAGTTTGGTCTTCTAAGAATTGGATTTAAATGTTGTACTAACGTTCTTTTTCTCAGATTTTACACTACTAGTCCATAAATTTCGCCAGATTTGCCCTGCTTTATACAAGGCATTACTAATTGAGCTCTTTACTCGTTCAACGCATGTGTCGCCTCGAATTCTAAATCGCTTTTGCGCATTCTCAGACCACGGCTCTAATCGAACTTGTGGACAGAGATTAGCTTTATGATAGCGAATGAACGCTGTTTTTGGTCCTCAAATTAGCAGCAAACGGCGTTCGTTTGGTATCCTAATGAATCTGCAGATGTGCAGTGATGTGTGGAACATATCAAACATTCTTTGGCGTCACCAGAGCGGTGATTAGTACGGGAGTGAAAATGATTCTAGCGTATAATATTGGAGAGGTTTTCTCAGAAGCAAAAAAAAATCGTAGAAATAGTCTGAAATTTCTAAATCCTTCTGAATGATCTCCTTAGAAAAAGTATTACAACCAATTCGACATTTCATTTATGGAAAAAAATTATACCTAAGCGCAGCAGAGGGCAGGAATATGAATAATGTAGAGAATTATTTGCGGAATGGGGTGCCCGATTTTGTTGAGGTGCGTACCTCTATTCCGCCCTCTTCCGCTGGACCAAAGATTTTTCCGGGTTGTCAGTTTTCCTTTGATGCTTTAACAGAGCAAGCTTTAAGCATCTCAGCCACTATGTTTGTCATTCTTACCCACATATTTAATAGCCACTGATCATGTTAATTTTGCAAAACCCCTAGCGTTTTCGACAAAGAGGGAATTTTTATTCAAGACAAAGACATTTACTAAGCTTATGTGCTTCCTGCTGCATTAAAAAAACTTTAGTGGCACCATATTAAGCATAGCTCGATTTCCTTAGATAATCCTTCTGGATTATCCTTGAGCTTTCAGGATGTGAAGTACAGTCTGAAAGGAAGCCCATTAGTGGTGACGTTCTCGATTTCCTAATATTTCCGATGTTGCTTTTCGTTTTCTGAGGCTAATTTTCAGTTTTGAAGAAGGTTCTTTGAATAAGTGAACAACTGACAAGCTATAGAGACAGCGTGAATTTTTTCTATTAAAGGCAGCATCCATGCTCGGAAAGCTTCTTAAGTTCTCGATGGATTGTGAAAAGCGAACTAAGAAAATGGGTTGAGTTTCAAATTCCTCCGCTCAGAAATCATTCCTGAACACAAAACCGCTCCAGAAGACTCTTCCGCATTTTTCATTGGGTACAAGTGGGACTGCAAGACTTTTCCATGTCCTAGCGTCTGAGGCAGTAGGCAACTGCAGTAGAGAGCATGAGACGAAATGGACAACTCGTCCACAGAGTCGGAGACGAGTGTTCTGGGGCGATTTTCTTGGTCAGGAGTGGTTTTTGAGCCGAGAAATTTGGATTGCAACCCGTTTTTGAGTTCCTCTTTCAGAATCCGTCGAGAACTCAGGATGCGTTCTGGGCGTGGCTGCTGCCTTTAAACAAATGTTTCATCATGAAGCAGCAATCGCACGAATTTAAAGGCTTGTTTTGCATCATCAAGAAAAATGTAACAGCAAAACTTTTAAAAGCGCTAGCACTGTCTTCAGCAGAAGCGTAATTGGCAGTGCTTCTCGTACACTGCAAGTGACATCTCTTGCTTCTCTAAATGCCTTCTCGACACAATTTTTCTGAGCAGCACAAAGGTTGCAGGAGTTCTTATCTAGAACTTTCTCGACTTCTTCGAATAAACGTATGTAAACTAGCTATCAAATAAACGACTTCTCCAGATTTTTTTTGAAATAATATTACGTAGGAGCTCAGCAGAGCCACGCAATCAATCTAATTTTATGAAGGGAAAAACATGGAAGAAATTCCACAAATTCTGTTTGTTCTACCAAGAAGAGACACGAGCTGATACTGTCTCAGTTTTCGCCATTCCTGCTCTATGTATCTGGGAAGAATTCGGCTGTTTGCCATTGCTCACTATCAGGAACAGTGATAGTGCAGAATAAAATTTTTGAAGAAATCTCAAGTATTTTCTTAGCTACAAAATTTTTAAAGAAACTGTGTGCGTGTTATAATGTCCTGTGTTGGACTCGAGATCAATTGTAAAAAAAACTCACTGTCTAGTTAATCTGAAAAAGTTATAAGCTCACATTAAACTTCTGACAGTGCGCAAGATATCAAGGTTTTGTGGCGTATGATCCGTCCAAGAATGCGAAACGAAGTCTAAATCATGATTAAAAGATTTTCATCACAAGTTTTTGCCTTATAATACGTTGCTAAGGCGCTTCACTTCAAAATTTGCAATTCATACTCTCCTAGTAATGGGTAAAGCTCAAAGTCGTGCGTGAACAGTAGGACCGTTAACTTGGATATGGAGTGGGATGATAGGGAAGTCACGAAGCCATCTTTGACAACTTTTTCACTCGGCTAAAATTCGTCGCAAATCTTGGCTACACAAACCTG